>JAJMAG010000186.1:0-46809 GCA_030564905.1 Geotrichum fermentans
TTGTTAAGAATCCTCAAAGAAGTGTTCGAAGTTGTTTTTAAAGTAGTTTGCCCAAAAGAAAGTTGTCACAGCAGAATAAGAAAAGACTCGACGCCTGAGGAAACCTTAAGATAGAATAAAAATAAAACGGGAATTGAAAAGAGAAGATCCATGAAACGGTACGAGGTTTCATACGCCAAACTGAGGCGTTTCTCTTACATTCCGGAGAAAATGATTCCGCCCATTTGTTCTCTGTTTTTAGACATATTAAATCCCTCTATATATGTTTGGCAACAGTTGGATTTTCAAGTTGGTTGTATAGTGTAGTGGTCATCACATCGGATTTTGATTATAAAGAGTTGATTTCCGGGGACCCCGGTTCGATCCCGGGTACGACCTGCGATCATCTTTTTGTATAGTTTTATAACCTTTACATATAAGAGTTGTGTTTTGTTTATTTTGAAGCGAAAAGGTTTCAAGCGATGCCAGTCTTAGAGGCTTATGAGAATGTGGTGAGTGCACAGCTATCTCATGAGCTGGGACTTCATGTTCTTGCTATGCTTCAAAAATGATGGATATACCACTTGAAACGCATGATCTTATTGTTGGCAAAGAGTGACTATGAGGCGGATGGTTAATTGAATGCATCAACTAACTCCAGTCCCTTCAAAGAGTTGATTGCCTGCTAAAAGTTGATATAAAATGGAACAATAATAATAGTAACATTCCTGACAAAAATCATAGACTTAAGCGAGGTTAGTCGTCTTATAGATACGCGTATAAAAGCATCATATTATTACAGGATAGATACATTTTATAAGTCAAGATCATAAATACGTACAGGCGTGATAGCGTCTAATTCAATTATGGCATAGCAGTAATAGGGGCCCTTACTGCTTCATCCTCTAGCTGTTTCCTCCGTATGTATTTCAGCTGGGTAGAAATATAGGCTAGCAGAGTGCCTCCAACCAAGACAGTAACAGACAGAAGTAATACATTGACGGGAATTGGGTTACCATTGAAGACCTGGTGCGTTGCCTTATCGAGGGAGGCTTGAAGCAGATTGAAGACTCCAGATATGGAAATAATTACGCCATAAACGGTTCCAAAAGTTTCGAATCCGAAAACTTTGGCTGCGTAGTCGGACACTGTGGTGTAGTAGAACGGCCTGTAGATGACTAGAAAGGACATGTGAAGATATGCAGCTGTGGTTGAGTTGGGGATAATGCCGAATAAGCCAATGGCTGTTGTGACGGTAAGAAGGATAGAGAGAACATTGAATGTAGAGAGATTGTCAAGAACAATGCCAATGATAGGAATGGCCAAGATGCCTCCAACAGGAAGAGCAATGTCGAAAAAATGATTGAGAGTTTCGGCAATTTCAATCGATCCAAGTAGATAAACGTATTGTGAAAATATCGTGGCCACGAAGTAGTTGATGCGAAGCATCTGGATGGTGGTAAATGCCGCCATGAGGTAGAACCACGGAGTCTTTAACTGCTCCAAGACTGGAACGCCATGCAAAACTCCCCACACACCGCATGCTTGTGCCATTTTTTGGGCGGTCGTGGCATTATAAAGCTCTGCTTCATTCATGGGAATTGCGATTTTTGGTACATGCGCATGGGTCTCTTCGGTGTAAGTGCCTTCCGAAGTATTAGCAAGCAAGCCCGTAGATTCGTCGACAACGGTGGATGCACCACTGGCGATTTCACCTTCTTCTACTTCCATAGCTTCCATCTGAAGATCATTCATGCTCGAGTAAGATTCGTGAGGCATGATGAAAATTTGAACGACCAAAATGAATACAGGTACTGCAAGGAAGTAAGTGAAGAAATCAGAGAGATGAAAGGTTCCCTGTGACTTTTCATAAGCAAGGCGGTAACACAGAAACACAGCCGACGAGGCATCAAAGGCTCCAGTCAGTAATGCCAAGATGAACCCTGACGATGACGGGAAGGTATTGGAGAGCTGAAACGACGAAATGAACGTGAAAGGTCCACCCAAAGCAAGCAAAGTGTATCCAACAATGTATCCATCAAAAAGCACAAGCTCCGAGGCGGATCGCAAAACAGAACAGGCGGCTAAGATCAAGAGAGCGCCGATGATTCCGCAGACTCGAGGACCAAACTTATCTAGCGTTGGGCCCACAACAATTGCAGTAACGTTTGTGAGCACAGCGGCGATGGTGAACATCAGATTGAGTCGTATATCCTGCTCTTCGCAGACAAGGATTCCATCTTCGATCTCCTTTTCGGTGCAGAGTTCCCTGTAGACCCCCTCAGAAACTAGGACTGGCTTGAGTGCAGCAAAGCCAAAAGAGGGGCCCGCCACAAGCAAACACCAAATAATTGCGCACCCAACCTGCACAAGTCGCAAAGATTTGGATACACGAGAGTGATGCATTAGAGATCGGGCTATGGCGTGAAAGTAATATTGAGCGAGAAGAAACGACTTTTCAGCTGAGGTTGAAAAAAGATAGAACAGATTTTGGCCGTCAAAAGCTTGCTGAAGCAAAAGTTTTTGTTGAGTCAACAGAATAAGCAACTCCAAGACAAAGGAACCAGCGTTCAGACACACTTACACACGCACAAAATTAGTTCGTCGACTGAGGAAGGCACAGACTCAATGGAACGAAGGATGGAGGTTATTTGTTGGTGTGGGGAATTTAGAATTTAGCTGGCTGAAGCAGGGTCACAAGGGAAGCCACTGAGATTTCCGCTTGTTTCGGGTTAGGCCATTGCGCCGTGCCATGAGTGGGACACATGTGGTGGACGCACGGAGACTTGGGAACTTCAAATGTTTGCTGAAGGCCCAACGGCCAACTATAAGGGAAAGTATTAATCACGGTGGAGGAGTTTTTCTCACGGGTCTCAGAAGCATTGACCTTCGAGCCAGAACTGCGGATTCAGGCGAAGAGTTCATTCATCGCCCAGTAGAGCCGGACAGGGTGGCCCAATCAGTTGCGGCTGTTGCAAGCATTTGGTTTGTAATGACAACAAATGTAGACATATTGAGGGCCGGAAAAGCTAGCTAAACCGTACATCTTGGCTCACGGCGTCGGTCAAGGTTCTTTTCCAACATTTCAATCACGAATGATCTTGATACTACGCATTCCTGCCTTATACATGTATCTAAGCCCGAAATAGAGCTTCTGAGAAGGCTGCTCTCATCTCATGTCCACACGGGTTCAGTAACGACGATAAACGGTCTATAAATCTGCGCCTTATAACCCATCAGCGCTCATTGGTATCGACGGAAGTAACTGCGAAAGTCGCGTCGTCCTTCAAACGCGAAAATTTCGGAGTTACCTAAGAACCCTGTAATACTGACTAATATATTCCTTGTTTTGGCTAAAATGAACGCGAACTTTCCACCCAAAACAGAAATTCAATTAAGGGACACCAGTTGTTTGTTTACCAATTTTTTTTCCCCATTTCTTTCTTCCTCCAACCCACAAATCAACATCATAAGTCATCATGTCGTTTGATAAAGCCAGAGTATACTCGACGAGCGTGCTGCCGGGTGAAAACACGGTAGACACCAAGCTCTCTGAGATACAAAAAGAGTTCAGAACTTTCATTCTTGAGTTCTACGATGATCATAGATACCTCTACCGAGACCAACTGAGAGAAAATGTTCTGGTGCGGAACTACTCCCTCACTGTGGACATGGCCCACCTGATTGCCAGGAACCCTGTTCTTGGTAGTAGACTTGCTAGTGAGCCTACTGAGCTTATCCCCTTGTTTGAACGCGCTATCAGGGAGGCCGCACAACGAATTGTTTTTCCTTCTGATATCGAGCCAGACGAGAATGTTACTCCTCAACAAGCCATCGCATCCATTCCTCTGTGTCAGCTCATTTTGAAGTCGGATGCCAACACAGTGCTTATTCGAGACCTGAACGCTCAATACATTTCCAAACTAGTTCGCGTGCCAGGCATTGTCATTGGTGCTTCCACTCTAACATCCAAGGCCACCGTTCTCCAGCTTGTTTGCAAGAGCTGTAACCACATGACCCGAGTTGAAGTGGGAAGTGGATTTTCAGGTATTCAGATGCCCAAAGCATGTCTTGCCAGCGACGAATCTCGCATGGGCGAGGGACGAAAGTGCCCTCCTAACCCCTACGTTGTTCATCATGAAAACTCTACTTTCATTGATCAGCAAACTCTCAAACTACAGGAGGCCCCCGATATGGTGCCAGTTGGAGAAATGCCGCGTCACATTCTTCTAGCGGCAGATAGAAACCTTACCAACAAAGTCATTCCTGGTACTAGATGCACTATTATGGGCATTTACTCGATTTTTCAAAACACCAAGGTCAAAGGCACAGCTGTTGCTGTAAGAAACCCGTACGTGCGAGTTGTTGGAATCCAGCAGGAATCTGACATGGATGCGTCGCGAGGTGCCGTTTTCACTGAGGAAGAAGAAGAGCAGTTCATTGCCCTCTCCAAGACCCCAAACCTCTACGAATCATTTGCCAACAGCATTGCTCCGTCCATCTATGGCAACTCTGATATCAAAAAGGCCATTGCTTGTTTACTAATGAGTGGATCAAAGAAAATTTTACCGGATGGAATGAGATTAAGAGGCGATATTAACGTGCTCATGCTTGGTGATCCAGGTACTGCAAAGTCACAATTGTTGAAGTTTGTCGAAAAGGTTTCTCCTATCGCCATTTACACGTCCGGCAAAGGTTCTTCAGCTGCCGGTCTGACTGCTTCTGTTCAGCGCGACACTTCTACTCGTGAATTTTACCTAGAAGGAGGTGCTATGGTATTGGCTGATGGAGGTGTTGTCTGTATTGATGAGTTTGACAAGATGAGAGATGAAGATCGAGTTGCGATTCACGAAGCAATGGAACAGCAGACTATCTCAATTGCAAAGGCTGGTATTACCACAATTCTGAATTCTCGTACCAGTGTTTTGGCTGCTGCCAATCCCATTTTTGGTAGATATGATGACATGAAGAGCCCTGGCGAGAATATTGACTTCCAGACTACGATTTTGTCGCGTTTTGACATGATCTTTATCATCAAGGATGACCACAACGAGTCGCGCGATCTCAACATTGCAAAGCATGTGATGAACATCCACGTCAACAAAACAACGAACGAGGATGAGGGAGAGATCCCTATTGAAATTATGAAACGGTATATTTCTTACTGCAAAACTAGATGCGCGCCCCGGCTGTCGGCTGAAGCGTCCGAGAAGCTGGCAAGTCAGTTTGTGAGCATTCGTCGCGATGTCCAACAAGCCGAGCAAGACGCCAACGAGCGGTCTACGATTCCGATCACGATCCGTCAGTTGGAAGCCATTATTCGTATCTCAGAGTCCATTGCGAAAATTCATTTGTCAACAATCGTTACCGTTGAACATGTTGACGAGGCCATCCGCCTCTTCTTTGCGTCGACTATGGACGCCGTTGGCCAGGGCGCCACTATCCGCAAGGAACTTGTGGACGAGGTGAACAAGATCGAAGGCGAGATCAAGCGTCGACTGCCGCTTGGATGGCATACTTCGTATCAGCGCCTTGTGAACGAGTTTGTGGGCACACATCGGTATTCCCAGCATGCGTTGGATCGCACCCTAAACGTCCTCGAGCGCCGTGAAACAATTCAATTCAGGCACCAGCGCCAGCAGATCTTCCGGTCAGGAGCATGATGTCCTATCAGTGTGTTTTTTTATATTATTTATTTATTCATCAAACTTGTTGTCACAATATACCCATGATTTTAGCAAAATAATGAACGCGTGGATGTTTACAGACTGAACACGTGACTGTGTGTAAAAAAAAAAACTCCCACTAGTGATTTTTGGCGTTTTCCATTTGGAAAATTCCACTACCATACAACTCTAAAGCCAGCCATGACTTCAGCAACGAGCCAGCACAGCTTCAAGAAGCCAACCATCAAGACGCTGTCAAAAGAATTCGACGCGACGCTTCCCGATGTCCAGCTCTACCGCCGGCTTGTTGAAGCCGAACACAAGATTGATGCGACGATAAACAGGAAGAAGCTGGATTTGCAGGATACGGCGGCGCGCAGCGACAAAAAGACGGAGGTCGTGCGCGTGTTCGTGTCGAACTCGGTGGAGCATCAGCCGTGGCAGACCGTCGCAGGCGTGGACGAGCCGGGGTTTGCAGTGGAGGCCAGTGCCGAGACAAAAGAGCCGGCATGGCAGTTGAGGATCGAGGGCAGGGTGTTGGATGACGCGGCGGAGGTGCCAGCAGCAGCGGAGGGAGTGGAGGAAGAAGGACAGAATGAAGTGGAGCGACGCAAGTTCAGCTCGTTTTTCACCAGCATCGCGGTGCAGCTCGACAAGGAGAAGCTCGCACCGGGCGAGAACGGTGTGGCTGAATGGCACGAGGACGCGAGCGCGCCGGGGCGCGTGTCGTTCGACGCCCTGGACATCCGGCGGCGCGGCAGCCAGCCCGTCGCGGCGCGCATCACGCTGCAGCCCAAGGAGCAGCTCGACGCTTTCGAGCTCAGCCCGGCGCTGGCCCGGGTGCTGGCACTCCAGCGCGAGACGCGGGCTGGCGTGGTGCTGGCGCTATGGCACTATGTGCGGGTTCACAAGCTGCAGGACGCGGAGGAGAAGCGGGTGGTGCGGTGTGACGCGGCGCTGAAGGAGGTGCTTGGGGTCGACAAGTTTGTGTTTGCGGAGGTGGGGCCGCTGCTTGAGGCGCACCTGCTGACGCCGCCGCCCGTGGTGATTGAGTATGAGATCCAGGTGGAGGCCGAAAACAATGTCGGCGAGCATGTGTACGATATCGAAGTGTCGACGTCGACGTCGGCGGCGGGTGCGGGTGCGCCACGCGGCGGCGCCGGCAGCGATGCCCAGTCCTACGCGCACTCGCTGCTCTCCGACTGGAACCGCGACGCCCCTGCCCTGCAGGCGCTGGACGACCAGATCGCGCTGACAATCCAGGCGATGACGAACTCGCGGCTCAAGCAGCGGTTCCTGGACGGCCTGGCTCGCGACCCTGCGGCCACGATCGGCGAGTGGCTCGACTCGCAGGCGACGGATCTGCGGGTCATCCAGAGCGACCGCGGGTTCAACGAGGAAGAAGTGCGGCACTCGTCGTTTTACACGGAGGAGGTGCTGAACCAGTCGGTGCATTTGTTTTTGAACAACAGGCGGTGAGTTTAAAAAAAAAAAGGGGATTATAATTTTAGGTATATCGATCCATGGTATTTTTTACATATTTTTGGAGTAGCAAGGTTATTAGATTTGCACTTTTATTGTATACAAGAGTAGGAATGTTAAGAGAAAGAATAAAAAATAAAAAAAGATAAAACAGTTGATTCAATCCATGGCACGGCGTGTTGTTCAACCTTTTACCGAGAAATATTGACGTGTTTGTTTGTTATTATTATTATTATTTGTTATATGTCAACTGCGGTTTATTGTTTGTTCAGTTGGCTAGCTTTTTGAACTATGTAGGGCCTGATCATGCCTGTGCGCAACTTTGTCGGCGGGATTCGCGTAGTAAACGGCCGAATCTAGTTTTCATTCCCAAGTTCCCCAAGTTGGGCATAACGCAAACTAGACAATTGTTGATCTTAAACGCCCAACCTCCAGTCGTCAATTCTCGAACTTACTGCTCATGAAATTTCCACTCCTTGGGCTACTATAAACACATTAAAGGAATAGTAATATTGGAATAAATAAGAGTTAATAAAGAGATCATAAATAGTACAACACTGGCAAAAAAAAAAAAAATCACAAACACACGCGCATTCATTATGCGTCATAAAATGAACTGAACTCAAAAATAAAAATTCAATAAAAATAAAAAAAATGAATGAATGAATGTCAATGCCAGCATCTGCTGGTCAGGTAATAATGAACGTTGGGATAGTAAGTGTGTAGACATTTACCGTCCATCAATAGTCTCTTCTAGCGGTTTTCTGCGGTGAAAACACACTGCTGTGAGTCTTGATTGGAGAATCGTAATGTAGAAACTTTTCGACATCTCCACGATACTCCAGTATGGGGAATTTGTGTCCTTGCTGGTTAATCTGGCCGAGCACTGCAGTGGTGGTCGACTTGGATGGCTGCGCAGGTAAAACATCGGTCTCGTCGAGCTCGTCCTCTGTGTTTTCGTCGTCAGTTTCATCCTTGTCAACTTTCAATACAGGCACTTTGCCCAGCCCGCTGCTAGGCTTGCGTTCCTGGACAGCACGCTTCACGACTTGACAAATGTCCACTCCAAACACATCAGACGCGTTTCCCTCGCCATCAAAGCCTGCAACACCGCTGGAGTACTCAAAGTAACCCCTCCGTTTAGCCGCGCGCTTGTCAGGGCTTCCAAAGCAAGCCCTCGAAATCAAATCATCCTCCTCCTTGAAAAACCCAAAACGCTGGCGAGACGGGCTGCTTCGAATGGGCGAATACGGATAAATATCTTCAAACTCAAAGCTGGATCCGCCCATTGGCGAATTGGACAGATTTTTATAAGCTTTGAACGGACTGGGCGAGAGAAATTTGCTGTTTGGGGTGCTAGTGGCAGGGTTAGCGGCAAATCCATTCCCAAGTTGAGTACGTTTAGGAGTCACAGTAAGGCCCTTGCCGATCATTAGGCCAGATCCAATGGAGTTGCGGACAGGCGACTCGATGGACACAGAGTTGTACACTACTTGAGTCATGGACATGCCTTCATCATTGGTAAATGGCAACCAGGACGTCGGGGGTGCGTTGAGGTTCGGGATGGAGTCTAGAGAGCTCTTTGCGTCGCGAATGTTGAGACGTTTCTTTTTGAAAATGTTATTTGTGGTATCGTTTGCAGGAAAGTCTGTAGGGTCGAATGCGCGTTTGCGGGTAGGCGAGCTAGGGTCGTCGAATTGTCGCAGGCCAATAGCTGTTTTTGAGCGCTTAAGGGGAGTAAGAGTCAAATCTTGGTTGAATTCGGGATCGTAGTGTATCTTATCCGCAGGGCGGTTGTCATCGTTATCGTCGTCCAGGTCATTTTGTCCCTCTTCCTTTTCGGTTTCCAGGGGAGATACAACTGAGCTGGAATACTGCACCGAGGTGGAAGTTTTCGCAAAAGTAGAAGTGGGAAAATTTGAAGAGCGCTTAGTGATTCGAGCTTTTAAGAACTGGTGTTCGCATCCGGTCTCTACCAGCCAGTAATTTCCCTTGCCCGGATCACCTTTGGGGCGTTCCTGTTTCTTAAAGGCCTTATTGAGACTGAGATTGTGTCTGATGGAGTTTTGCCAGCCAGACTTGGACTTGCGGTACCACGAAAATGTGTCATTGATCCACTTGTAGATCTGAGATAAAGTGAGTTTCTTCTCCTCAGAGCGAAGAATGGCAATTCCAATTAGTGTTGCATAAGAGTATGGTGGCTTTGTGCCATCGTCAACGATCGGAGGCATGACATCACCATCATCGAAAGGGGTCACACTGTTGGTGCAAGTGCTAGCGAATTCCGTCTTGTGTTCATACAAAGGGGAAGAGCTTGCCGGGGACATGAGCTTGGGTGGAGGACCTGAAAGCAGATGGGAACGGGAAAACCCTGAATTTTCCTTATTGCTGTCATCGTATTTGCGGCGCGGGCCTCCCAAGGTTGGAGTGCGCAGGTTTCCCGGATGAAGCATCATATGCATGGCCATGCTTGAGTCAAGATTTTGAGGCTTGTCGCGGGAACGCGAGGGGGGAGGCGTATTGAAACCGTCGGGGGAAGAGTTGGTGGCAGACTTGACGCCGGCAGCCACGGCAGCGGCGGCAGCTGCAAAAGCAGCAGCAGTAGTGGAAGAGGGAGTGCGGGCGTACGAAGCAAGAGGAGATAATTGTGAGTCGCCCATAGTTGAGCCAGGCTTGTCTGAAGGGGTAGGGAGTGGGGTGGAAAAGGCACGCATCTGGTTATACTGCATGGAAGAGGAGGAGGAGCGGTTTGTGGACGGGAAGGAGGAGCTGAGCGAAGAGGAGGCTAGTGTAGAGGGCTTGGTGTGAATTGAATCTGCAGACTTGAAGGAACGTGCAGAGGATGGCGGCGGCGGTAGGTGGACCGAGTTGAGTGACTTGAGAATGTTTGAGTTGTTCAGCGACGGCAGCGCAGAGGGGTGCCCTTTCGTTGGAGGTTGACTGGCCATTGTGAGCGGTGGTCGTTGTGGGCAGGAAGGGAAGGCTGAAGCGTGGTAGGGGATGACGACGTGGGTGTTGTGGTGATTTGTAGAAGCAGTTCAGTGTCGGCGGTGTGGGTATCTGTGAGCGTTAACTGGTAGTCGAGAGTATCTGAGCCAAGGGTTACAAGCAGAAGATGCAGTAGTAGCGATGGAGGTCAGCGGCGTGGATGGCGGTGGGGGTGATGAGAGGGTAAGAAACGAGAGAGGAAAAGAAGAAGAGAAGAAGGAAGGAAGAATAAAAACGAAAAGAGAAGATTTGAAAAGGAAGAGAAACAACAAGAACACAAAAAAAAAAAAAAAAAAAATAAAGAGCGAAAAGAGAACGAAAAATGCGCAGCGTCGCCTATTGTTTGGTACGCTGCGGTTTTGGTTGCCAGTTTGAACGCGCGCGTGTACACGAAACATTCGAACAAAGCAAACGGAGCTTTTGAGTTTCATTTCAGCCTTCAAAGGCCTTTGAAGAACATTTGAACATTTGAACATTCGAGTATTTACTACTATTTGAAGCCATGCCAGATATCCTGTTTTTTTCCAAGGTTCGAATGTTTTCACCTGTTTTCAGGGCGCCTTACAACGCGTCGTTTCCACGCATGCGGACGTTGCGACTTTGTGCTTGAGATCCGCTGCTGCTGTGTTGAACTTGCGCACTAACTGCGTTTGGTTTGTTCTCAGCTGCCTGTTGGTTCACTGATCATTGTGTGTGGCTCACTGCGCACTTGCCATACGGCGAATTCAATGTTGGAGCTGTGAACTCCGAGTCTTCCAGCGCCCTCAGCTGAGGTCGTATAAGGTCGACTTCTTGGGATACTATACTACAGTAGTAATGATCAATATTGATCATCACAGCACATGTCACCATGCAAATATTGCTGGAAATCTCTCTTCAACGCGCATCTACAAACGATACTATGTAGACTCTACGACTTGTCTAGCTGATTCAATAGCTCTCACATAGTACTATTAGTTCTTTTCTCTTAATCGATCATCGTGAGTCTTCTCCACTATGATCGTTGATTTTTTCTTGTCAATGTCTCACTCCACAACAACAACAAAAGACGCGTGGGAGCAACGAAAACGCGTAAAGAAAAACCCGTAAAAAAGGAAATGTGATCTGCGCAACCACCACGCGCCTGACGCCTGTGGCTTCTGAGCCCTAACCCGTCATCTTGAGTTCAAAGCTCAAAAAAAAGACAAACGACGACGCCCGCGCGCACTCGCAGATCATCAACGACAAATCAAATTAAAAATGAAGTTGAAAGAAAAAAATAGCCCAGTTACTACGATTGATATCAGTTATCGTACTCTTGATATCGTAGTCTTGATATCGTAGTCATGATCGCAATACTACTACTCTTGCAATGATCGAATTGATCATAAGAAAATTCCAAAGGCTTCAATCCAAACGTCTGAATCGATCACGAATGTTTAGTATTCAACTCACATTATTATAATAATCAATTGCTACGCTATGCTGCCACGTCAAGAGCTCTACTATTCTATGGAGATCACCATCCCTCGATCATTCCAGAATGAAGTTGCTCGGTTACATGGCGCTGCATGCTGTGGCCCCTGAACGGGGTGCTGCTTGCATGTCTCCCCAGAGACGATGAGATGAAGATTGCAAACCAAGAGCCATAACTGGAGCTCAGGACTCAATAGACCTCGAGTCGATCCGTTTGTAGTGCCGCCTATGCACCCAACATTTGAACTCAAGTCAATCGCTGCTCATTCTTGGTTCTCCCAACTCCTTTTCTTGGGAGAGATAAACTTCTGTCGCTTGTTAAAATTCACCGAGGCCGGAGTTAGCGTATCTCCTATCGCACGCAAGATCCATCTTTGCTCTAAATACACACGCATTTATATATACAGCCTTAAGTATGTTTGATTAAAGCACAGTTAGCATCTCGAAAACATAAACCGAGACTGACTGGTCAAAGATATCAACTCCTCTTCTGCCTTAACATGTCGTCCGTCGCCAAAGACATCGACCTGGTCAACACAACCTACCCCGCCGCCATCACAGCTCTCCCTGACCAAAAGTTTCATCTAATCACCCCAAACTCCGACCTCCTCCTCACGCTTTCCTTCCCGACGTCTTACCCACTCGCCGCCCCAACTGTCGTTAACGTCCAAAGCGGTACTCACGAAAACCTCACCCCTGGTGCCATAACAAATATCATCGCGCCTCTCTACGATCCTGCATCAGCACAGTCATCTCCACCACCGACACTGCTCGACGTGATCAAGGTACTGGAAGCAAACTACAACGACGACGAGGTCACATATGACCATATCCAAATTCCCCCAAACCTGCCCGTATATACCCTCACGCCTTCAGACTTGTCTAGTGAGCTGCGCAATGCCTGGAGCTCGAGTTTGGCCCTGACTGACCGCAAATCAACCTTCATTGCGTTCGCGACCAGAGTCTCAAACGCCGAGGAGCTGGACCTAAAGCTGGCTATTTTGAAAAAGGACGATTGGATCCAGAAAGCAACACACACCAGCGTGGCTTACATTCTGAACGGCAGTCGCGAGGCACAAGGGTTCGACGATGATGGCGAGACTGCGGCTGGGCCAAGGATGCTACATCTGCTTGCGGTAAGTTACTAATAATGGCAGTCAACAGGTTCAAGATATGACAAGACGTGAATCTAACAAATAACAGGCCGAGGGACTCAGCAACGTCTGTGTTTGCGTGAGTAGATGGTGGGGAGGCATCTTGCTTGGACCGGTTAGATACAAGCATATTGAAAATGTGGTTAAACAAGCTTTGGAGAATGGAGGAATTACCGAGCAGTAATAATCGCCATTAGAAGTAACGTGCAAGAAACATTACTTGGATCAATATTCCACAACTAGAAAATAAAATGAACTAGACTATCCTTTTGTTCCACTAGATACAAAAAGCTCCTTAACCCATCAACACCGTGTATTAAAGAAAGCCTCACCAGAGTGCTCCAAAATCACCCCTAAAGCTCCAAAAAAGGTTTTTTTTTCTCGAATCAATCTAAAAAATCATCCGCCTTCTTGAAATTTATGGAAACCCGCGAGTTTCTCAAACTTCAAATCTGATAGAACCATTGTCATACTTGCCTCGTCAGTTTAGAAAGGAACCTAGGCTCTTAGCTTCTCCTTTGATTTGGTGTACCAGTGTCAAGAAGAAAAAGACAACAATGGTTTTAATAATAAGCAAGGATGGGCTGGATGACGGTCATTTTAAGTGGACTAATATAGAGGTATGTGTAAAAAGAAGTGATAAGAAGACGGAAAGGAAGAGAAAACGAAGAAGAAGGTGGTGGAGAAGACGGAAGTCGACGAGAGAGAGAAGAAGTACGCTTGGGATGCGGTTGCTGAATAAGAACTCAAGAGAATAGATGAAATATTGTCAAAATAGTAAATAACTGTCATATGTTCATAAAATAAAACATGATACAAGACAGATAAAGCCTTGAATGAGGGGAGGGCCGGATCAATGATTTGGATAAAATAGCCATGAAATATGTGACTTAGGAGTTAATTTTATAACCTTTCATGAATCGGTTCGATGGTCTAGTCGGTTATGGCATCTGCTTAACACGCAGAACGTCCCCAGTTCGATCCTGGGTCGAATCACTTTTTTAGCTGTCACGGCTCTGCACATTTCCAGTGCATGCTCCAGGATGTTTTTACAGGCTTTAGTGGTGCAGCGAACACAAGTCTGTGGAGCTCTTGAATGAGTTTTCATGACAGTTTACGCGCGTTGTCCGGGTAACACTTTCCCAAGACTTGTACGCCAGTACTCTTTTCGAAAATCATCAGAGAATTGCCAAACTGAGAAAGAATTTGGATCGCAGAGACTCCAGTCGGCATTAACTACACAGCGCGCGTGAGCATGATTGACCTGAGAAACGAGGGACGACGACGCGATAGCCCCGGTGCGACAGAGAGTGCATTATACCCTGCTCAGGAATCCCAATACGGCCGGCAACATCTCCAGCATCAACTGCTCAACAAACCGCCCTTGTCTCCGTCGCCAATGAAACGGTCCAACACGATTCATGGGACTTCGCCTTCGCGTAGGAACGCGAGGTCGTTGGAGCGTATGCAAGGACGTCAAGTCCACACTACGGGCGGCACGAATGAATCGATTGTTCACATGCGACAAGAAATCATGGAGTCCATGCAAAGATCACCAACAAAGCTATATGACGAGAACGATCGAAATGGGGTAGCTGGTCGACAACCGAATGGACATAGATCTAGGCAAGGAGCAGATGACTATAACAGATCAGGGAACATTTCAATGGATCATGCCAATACTTCGCGACTCGAGCCAGATTCCGGCGCGAAAGTCATTGGCAGTTACCACGACGACATTTTTGATACCGACATCCGACAGCCAGCCTATAACATTGGTTTGGACAATGGGGCTGACGAAGACGAAGATGAAGAAGACGACGACGACAAGTTAAATATTCCATTCAACAACCACAACAGCATTAGCCACAGCATGTCTTCAAATGAGCGCAGGAAAAAAAACGCAGCAAGTCTACGAATCCCACCGACTAAACGCGTATTGAGTCGAGCAGCCAGCCCGGAGAAGCCCCAACTCCAGGCGTCTCGAATACCGGCCCCTCAGCACCCACGGAAGAGAACTAAGAATTCGCCGCCAGCCAATCTCCAAACAATACCAGTTATGCGGCCTGAAAAATCCAAAGGCGTGGAGCGGCAAGCCCAGACAGCCGAAGCGACGCTTAGACCAAGGCAGGCACATGGTGGCTCTAATTCCGGAGCACCCCGACAGTCTTCTAACAGGCCGCCGGCTCAAGAGAGACCGAGGCAAGAACGCGAGCATTTGCTTGATATGAATACACCCAAAGGAATGGAGAAGACGGCAAAAGTCGGAAATGGTGCCCCAATACGTGACGATCTACCGGAAGACGACGAGGTAGAAGAAATTGAAGTACATGGCGATAATTTACACAAAAGAGACGAAGTGAGCTTAATCGACTCGACGACATTTTTAAATTCGTCTACGAATATATCAGATCTAAGCAAACTGAAAGCCATCCACTCGACGGAACTCGCCAGTCTGAAGGCACAGTTGGCAGGAAAGGAAATTGAACTTGACCAGATGAGAGCTTCAATGCAGTTTTCTGAACAAAAAGCGTTTGATAATGAACGTAAATTAGCCGAAACTCTGGAACATGTCGCGCAAGAACTCCACGCCCAATACAGTCGGAAGCACGAGGCCAAGGTTCAAGCTCTTAAGAAACAGCACGAGGCTATATTAGCATCAAGACTAAAAGACATGGAGAGTCGGATACATGAGCTTGAGCAAGATCTGGAACAAGAGAGACGGGAGAAGGATGAGCTTGTTAAAACATGTGATATGTATCTAGAGATGGAAGAGCTTCGTGCACAAGAGGAAGGGCAACAGCCTGTTACACAAAGAGGTTCTCGTCATGCCGGCCAGTAATATTGTAATGTGATTGTAATGAAGGAGATGACTGTACTATAACTATAACTTTTTTTTTTTCTATGTACTGGTTCGATGTTGAAACTTCAAATTCTAATCAATTTCGTGTTCATGACCCGTCAACAGAGTAAAATTCAAACATTCATATGTTTCTCGCTGACTTAGAATGTCTCGCGCTAAGTTGTCTCTAGTATTCAAAACATGCTGATCTTTAATATTGCAAGTACAGACGAGGGTGATCCATCGATTAAAGTATTCGTTTTGTACCACATACACTTCCGCGCGAATCATAAGGTTGAGACCCGACTACCTTTGGTAGATGGCAGGCTTCAAAATAAGATGTTTTTTGCAATTTCAAATTTCAAATGTTTCAGTGGATCCATCGGACTTCATCCTGGCGAACATTGAAGGCACAACTCTGACACAGGCGCCCTTGAGTCACTGGAACCGACTAAGAAGCTGCCAGTAGAAAGTCTCCTGTAGAGAAAATATCAATGCAGCTTTTTCCTCACGAGATGATTACCATCCAGTGCTTGTACTTTCAAGTGCACTTTCAAGTTACTTGAAAGTGGCCATTGAAGTGGAGAGTGTTTGGAGTAATCGACATTAATCTTAGTTCGCTGTATCGAATTTGCACATTTATGTCGCGTGCCCGTTACAGTAACGCGAGATTAGCAGCGGCATAAATACCGCCGAATTAATGCAAACCTTGAAATCCCGCGGTGGTCTAAGTTCAGGGCGCCCTGAGATCCACAGCCACTCAGCTTGTCCACTGAGAAAATAGCCTAACCAATTTTTTTTTTTCCCCTTCTCAGTTTGCGTGCCCGCCCCAACATCATCTGAGATTCATTTCCAGCAAGACATCTCCTCTAACAGTACAGCCCTCCAACGCTCACACACGCGCTGCGTACACAAAAAAACACCCCCTTCTAGCGGGCCTACACATGTTTATGCCTCCCTGTAAATGAGCGCAAGCACTTCGCACGGACAAGGCCAGGCCCTGAACATGCACAACATGGGGGATGAAGCTGGACAAAGCCCCAGATGCCAGCAAGGGGAAAAACGCACTACACCCCCTCCAATCCCTCCGCAAGGACTAACTCCTCCTACTGCGAGCTCCTCCTCATCCAATTTCCAGTCTCCAGCAGGCGATGAAATTGCTGCGTCGCCAGTATATACCAACCTCCCACAAGCCTCATCTTACTTGGATTCGCCTGGCCTTAACACCTCCCCAGCCATTGCACTATATTCTCAAGCTAAATCAATGGAACGAAGTTCCAATCTTCAGTTTAACGTTCCATCAACTCCTGGAGTACCATCGAACTCTGAAACAAAGATGGCAGTAGGAAACTCTCAGACATTGCCTGAATCTAATCAGCACTCCTCCTCTGCATCAATGGAACTCAATGACAACTTAGGTCTAAAACGTGAAAAATCTCCCATGGCAGAACCTGAAGCAAATACAAGTGCTCACACGCCAACTTCTGGATTTGAGTCACCTTCTTTAACTTCGTCAAATGCTTCTCTACAAAGATTAAGTCTTTCCCCTCCAAACTCAATACAAAGAGCCAGGTCGCTCAAGTCAAGCGAATCTCTCAAACCGCCGCTTCCTATCATAAGCTCGACTGGCGAACCTGAGTGCTCCTCGATCACCCCCTCAGAGTCGCAAACGTCTATCACCGATCAGCTTTCACGATCACATTCAGCCCGGGACTCCCCCTCTTCAAACTCGCTTCCCGAAAGCCAGTCTATGCAATCGCCTTCCATCGCTCCTCGCAGCTCGAAACATACTAATAGTCCATCTGCTAATAAGCTTCAATCTCATCCTTCTGTTTTGAGGCCCGCTCCTCTGAGCCTTGGTGAAACTGAAAGTTTGCGACAGGGATTACACTTATCCGGAGATACGTATGATGCCTTAGCTAGCAACAACTCGCAGAATCCTATTACACCATCCGACCAGCCAGCTAATCGTCTACAGCCCTCGCTTCCTGTTACAAGATCTCCTATTGTTATGACGCCTAGCGCAACTCTAACAAGTGACACGCCCACAAGTTCTAGTATACCAGCTCTTGAAAATTACACATTTAGTGAAATGAAAGCCATGCTCGGTGAAAAACTCATTCAATTGTCCCAGGTGCAGGCTCAAAACGCCCAGCTCTGGACTCTAGTGAACAAGCAACGGACCATGATCTTCGATCTGCAAAAGGATCTAGACGGTGCAGTAGAGCAAAATGAAAAGTACCGTGCTATTATCGCGAAACAAAAGCATGATTTCCAGTCTTCATCTTCATTGGCTTCGACTAACTCGAGCTCTATTTTCATCAAGTCTTCAAAGGGATCATTAAAGGAAAAGTCACCCTCACTTTCACATTCGCACTCCCCCTCTGCCTCTCAATCGAGCTTGAAAAAGCATGACCTCCCAGCAACAAAGCTTAGCACAGTCGTTGGAGATAATGCATCCCTTCACTCTCAAAAGTCAACTACCTCAACTAAAGCGGATAATGAAGAAGCTCTAGAGTTGAATAAAAAACGCATCAGCCCACCTGAGAAGCATCGCCCACCTCCTATCTCCCTTCCTGCAAATAATGCAAGTGTAAACTCGACCAACCCGCCTCTCTCGGCAAGTACTCGTGTTAGTGCCGGCAGCTCTGAACCATTTACACCTTCAGTAAGCAATGGGTCTTTTAGCGCAGCTTCCAAATCGACCTTTGAATTTTCGGACACTACCCCCAGGCGTAGTCAATCTTCAGTAAGTTGGAATGATTTTGAAAAGAATTTTTGCCTAACAATTCAAAGGAATATTCTCGTCCTACTGAGCGCACAGTGAAGTCACCCAAGCGTGCAGCGGATACACCGAAGGATATTGTTTTATTTGTTAACCCCAAAGAGCTCAACACTATCTGGCTCGAAATCAGCACTTTGGTTGGAAAAGTTAAAACCTCGCACAAAAAGAGGGAAGATCCAGTCGCCATTCTCAGCATGCTGGATAAGGAATCCAAGAAGGAGCTATGGAAAGTTATCAAGGATTACAGCTCGCTAGTTGCATTGGATCAGTCTTTGCGACCCTCACTGGCTCAATATAATATCCCTAAACTTCCGGAACGAGCCCTATTTCAATCTCACGCTCCTTCCAGGGTCGATTCAAGAAAAGTTGCGTTGGAAGACTATTTCTTCACTATCTTGAAACTTCCCAGTATTCCGGCTGCTGCCGCTAGAAGTTTATGCGAGTTCATGTCCACAGATATGATCGACCCAATGGATATTCCTGACACTCCCTCGCGACGAGAAGGTTACTTGACCAAACGTGGCAAGAAGATTCGTGGCTGGAAGGTTCGTTACTTTGTCATTGAAGGAGATTGCTTAAATTATTACGACAACCCTGGCGGAGAGATTCAAGGATCTATTTCTCTTATAAATGCCAAGCTTGGAAGGCAAACGTCGAAGAATGATGAGGGTAGTTTAAATGATGAGCCCATTGAAAAATCATTCCGTCACGCTTTTTTGCTTGTTGAACAGAAAAAGAGGGACTACACTAGACATGTACTTTGTGCAGAATCAGATGTCGACAGAGACTTATGGATAGATGCTCTTATGGATGCCATTGCTCAAGTAACTGAAACCCCCCTTATGCCTCCTGTGAATGAAAGCAATACTGGCTCTCCCAAAAAGCCGGTAACTTCTGCGCCGTTTTCTCCTCTTGACGAAACACATCACGACAACGGTGGTAGAATAGCTGTGATTCCACCTCCCCACCCTCAACATGAATTACATCACAGTAATAATAATCTTGTGCCTGCACAAAGCCCTACTTGGTCCAAGAACAAATCTTTAATGGATGTCGTGCCATCACTCAACGACTTGCGGCCCACAGTTAGCATAGAAGAGGATGATAAGGATGCGAAAAAGCATAAAAAGAAGGGTTTCTTTTCTTCTTTCAGAAGTAAAAATGCAAATGTGGGAAATGTCCCTGCAACACCCAGTGTCCAACACTATCCGGAACCCTCAGTCAACACATTTCAAGCGACCCCGTACTCCGCAGTCGAACAGAAGCCGATGAATACTGAGATAAATGCTTACCCTCCAAAGAACGATGCTCCTGCGTTGCATGCACTTGGTATATCCTTGGAGGACGTGATTTCTTCTCAAGCAGAGACTCCTTTCACGCCTTCAGAGGCGTCCACTAATAAAGGGCCATATACAGATAGCCCGGGCTCGACTACAGTGAAACGTGTTTTTGGAGTTCCTCTTGCGGAGGCTGTTAGCCTGGCTTCTAAAAACGTTCACCACTGTAAGGTCCCAGCAATTGTGTATCGATGCATCGAGCACTTAAAAATAAGAGATGCAATCTTTGAGGAAGGAATATTCAGACTCAGTGGCTCAACTGCGACAATAAGAAGTTTGAAGGACCGCTTTAACAGGGAGTACGATGTTGATTTGGTCAAAAGCGACACCTTCTACGATATTCATGCGGTTGCAGGCTTGCTTAAGTTATATTTGAGAGAAATTCCTACTCTAATTCTGTCTTCATATCTCGCTCCTGAGTTCCGGGAAGCAGTTGATATTCAAGACCCAACCGTCAAAATTCTGAAACTCAAGTCGCTTGTGCATGAGCTACCTCGCGAAAACCGCGACCTTCTCTGCGTTTTGTGTTCTCTGCTCACTGAGATTATTGCTCATAGTGACATTAATAAGATGAACTTGCGCAACGTTGGAATTGTATTTGCACCTACACTCAACATCAGTGCGTATGTGCTGGTTCACTTTCTAACTGACTTTGATGCTATATTCGGCGATCTTGACGAAGTGGATAGTCTGGAGCAAACTGTTGGTGTCCAGGAAGCTAGTGGTAGTGAATATGGTGACGAACCAGAATTGGATGAGATTTTCGATGAAACGAAGGCACGAGCACTCAATGCTGAAAGCAACAAGGCTTGAAAATTAAATGAGGTAACGCGCCATCAGAATGAATGGTAAAACAATTGAAGGCTCCAACGTCATTACAATACGACTATGAATACACGCGCTATTTTTTTCCCCATTAACCTCTCTCTGAAAAGTTATTTTTTTCTCTACCCAGTTGATTTTGACACGATATTCCATACAACACATCAGTGTTTCTTGTTAACGCAAAAAATTTCCCATTAAAAAAGATTGAGTTTAAACTCAAGCCGGCCAGTTCTTTTCTTTTCTTCTTTTTAATTTCTATTGCACATCCCCCCTTTTTAATCTTTTATTGCACCTTTTCCCCGTTTTTCAATCTTTGCAAGCCACTCTTCTATAAATACTCTTGCATAATTCTTAGGATACTATTCCCGTAAAGCTGATGAAACCCCCCAAAAATATACACCTTCCTTAATTTCAATTTCCCACAAGTTCAAACAAACAAATGAATAAAAAATAGTAGTTCTTAATAGTTCCGTCTTGTCTTAGAGATATCCTGCCCCAGTATTAGTAGAAACATGTAAATGCACGCTGATTTTTCTCACTGAGAACAGCGAACCAAACCGTCGCCAGACTACACACACAATATGTAACGAAGAACTGTTTGTGGATTTTAACCAAATATACACCTAAAACTGAATAACAAGCTAAAAAAAAAAAAAAGTGATACAAATACATTAGTTATTTTTCTTTTTGGCATATACCTTTTCCATATAAGCTATAAATCTTCTTAAAAATGTCGCAGCAGGTTGATGCTGTTTTTTCTCAACTTGTCTCTCCAGCAGGTTTTGACATTGCAGCCGCTGGCGCTAGCAGGCGTTAATGCAGTACCGTGCCCCAAAGTACCCTGGTATTGATCCAAAGCCGCGTAATGATCGCTTGCTATGTGAGACTCTTTGTTGCGCAGGTTCTGTCGCACGTCCTGAACCTCCTCTTGTGCATTCAAGTGTAAATTGCTATTGTTCTGGAAAGTGTAAAATGAAGTAACACTTGTGGGTTGGCTTCCACTGCTGTTGCCACCGCCAAAGGAAGTCTGGGCTACAGCTGCCGCCGCAATCTTTCTGATTTCTTCACGACTCAAATCTTCGGCTGTACTGGGTTCAAACTGACTTTGGAAATCGGGACGTGCTGATTCATGTATAAGAGCAGACGTGCTAAAGAACCGTGGGCGATGCGAGAACCTTCTCTGGGCCCCTAAATTTCGGTGTAGACTGGAACTGGAGGTGCCTGCCGGTGACTGGAAAAGGAATTTGGCGTATGCCGCGCGCGAATTTGAGGACGTGGATGGCGTATCTTTCAGTGACGTCTGGGTCGAGGCGTGGCGCAGGTAGTCTGCATCAAGGCCCTCTTCGAGTAATTGAGAGTTTTCAGAATTTCGCTTGTAGTCATTAAAAGCAGGCGAATTGCTTCGCTCAGCTAAATACTCTGTAGCGGGGCTTGTAAATAATCTCTTCTCGTCCGAAGTGCCAAGCTTGGTTGACTCTGCGATTCCAGTGCAACTAGGATTTCTGGTAGAGGTTTTGCTGGAACTGTTACGATTAGCGCTGGACACTGAACTACTCGACATCTCTTCTTTAGGTTGTTGAAATGAAGGAGTGAATTGTTCAACATCCTTCAAGCTTTCAACACTACCAGCTGGAGAGTAACTGCGGAACTGGAGTGGCTTTGTTTTAGTATCGGTGGGGTAATCCATCTTGGCCTGATATACATTTTCTGCGCTTTTGTTTCCATCGGCCCCACGTTTGTTCCCATTTGAGTCTTCGGTGAGATCCAATAACGTCTGTATATCGCCTTCTATCTTTTCCCACTTATCGATGCTTTTGCTTATAATATTCAGGTTGGCGGTAATAGACTTCCATTCTTGGTGGCTGTTAGCGCTGTTCGTGTTCTTACTTAAGCTTCTGGGCAAACCGAGTGCAGGTTGAGGACTTTGCTCGCTCTCAGGTGAAACCGGAGGAAGCTCTGGCAGTTCTTTGAAGGTTCCCTGCCGCTGAAGTTTGGCTAGTGAAGCTTTGAAATGCATGGCAGATTCACGCATCTTACTGCGAGCGGGAAGCGTAGGCGTCTTTGGCGTCTTTGGAGCAGAGTCAACTCGGCGATCCAGTTCAAGGTCGCTCATATTGAGCATAGCTGGTACCCTGGTGTCTTTAGCTTTTGGAAAACTAGGCGTTTCATTGTTATTTGGCTCAGACTGGTGGATATGACTTGGACTTGGCCATGTACACATAGACTTTGTTGCATCGCACCCTTGCTGAGAAAAAGAATAGTCTTGCACAGGCGGGCTTTTTCTTTGATTTGAGTAGCCCTGCAAAGTATCGTCACTCCTATTTACCATTTCAAATGAGTATTCCTGTAGCTTTCTAAAAATATCAAAGTCTTCGGGGTTATGGGTATGAACTGTTGGTAAGGTAAGACTGTTGGAAGTGTTACTAGATCCAACTAGGCTAGTCGAGGAGTAGTTCGAAGAAGCGCTACTGTGTGAGCTGGTACGGCCAAGTATGAGAGGAAAACTTGATATAATTTTGCTTCCAATGGAGTGCTTTTCAGGTTGCGAAACAGGAACCTCAGACAAGATCGGAGAAGCAGGCAGTGCATGGCAATAGACCCTTGGTAAAGATGCGTGTCTCATGGGCGGGATTTTGATTTCGTGAGGTATTCGACCTGTATTTTGGCTCACATCAATGGGACTAACTGGTGATATTGGCTGAAGGAGGTCACCGCTCGATCTGTGTGCCTCCAAAGGAGAAGTAAAACGTGTTTCCGTTAGTTGTGTAGTAGATCGAGACGTGGTATAAGCTTCCGTACTTAAATTGGATCTATCAGCCATAGAATTGCATGATGGCAGAGGTGTCATGTTATGAAGAGTTTGGGCTGGCTGCTTATCAACTGTTAAATTTGCAGGCCGGTTGGAGATGGCCACAGATCTCGTCGTTGGGGAATTATTCACTTTGCTTTTAGGAATGAAAGCTGAATTGTGCTTTAGTAGAGAGTTGGCAGGGGCTCGGCGTGAGACATCAAGAGGTGGAGCAGGAGGAGGCCTCATAGGAGGAGTTGCAGACAGCGGGTTGCTAACAGCGGAACGTCGTACTTGTAAAAATGGGTTCTCAGGTTTCAAACTTGAGAAGAGTGACCTTGAGCTCGCCGGCCCTTGCAAATCACTCTTTGCTAGAATGCCTTTCGCCCCATACTCTTGCACATTCGAGAATGATTTCCCATGAAAGTTATGGAACGGGGGAGGAAGAGGTGGAGGATTGACGGAAAAAGACGTGATTTCATCTGAGCCGTTATCGTATGAGTTCATGAGCCTACTTCCTGGTTTTGATCCTAGCGGCCTTTGTAGATATGGAACAGTTTTGGTTGAATTGCCTTTGGCTCCATACTCTTGCACATTTGAAAATGACTTCCCATGAAAATTGTGAAATGGAGGAGGAGGCGGAGGATTAACAGAGAGAGAAGTGATCTCGTCTGAAGTATTGTCTTGTGACCTGAACAGTCTTCTTTTCATTGTAAGCAAGTGACTTTTAAGCGAGCGAATTTGAAGCAAGTGTCTTCATAAACGAATGACTTAAGCGGATGACTTTCAAACGAGTGACTTTTAAACGAGTGACTTCTAAGCGAGAGTGGTTTATGTAACGAGTGTGGATGAGGAGCCCTCAAAATATAAATCGAGCAGTATCTAAGCAGATCGTTAGCACTTAATTATAAGAGGTGGCGTTTGAAATAGCTATCTGAAGTAGCTGGATATATTTTTGAATTCAAACTATTCAAGATTGATTTGCATTTGTGATCCAAATGTCACTTTTGAGTATACTTACAGTTTTTCTTGTTAAATCAATATGATTCTGATATGATAGGCATGCACTTTCAAAAAAATGGAAAAACGTGCCAAAACTTTGAAGAAAAACCAGAGAGATGAAGTTTATATAAACATGGATATATGGGGAGTAATGGAGCTTACTCGTGTTTTGGATAGAGTAGCACAGTGAGAAAATGCTAGTTGCATTGAGCTCATGCTGCCAACCAATTTTATTCAATGGCGCTAGATGGACTCAAAGAGGTTTTGCACACCATGCAGTCATAATTTTGGAGTATTTACTCCAAAATAGATGACATATACAAGTATGTAAGTAATTTATTTGTTTTCTAGCACTATTATTTTTGTTATATATCAACTAAAATTTTTACATTCAATCGGACGCTTTAGCAGCCAACTAAGAGCTTCAAGGGATAGGAATTCTTTAGTAGTGTTTATGGACGAATTGGTTTAAGCGACATTTCCCCTCGAATTGGATTTCATAGGTAACAATCGTGGGAATCGAGCGTATCCATTCCGTAGTACAAGGTAGGTGTTATGCGCGTTATCATTTCAAGAGATTTCAGGGCTTCTTTTAGTCGAAAAGGTAATGTTAGAAGAAAACAGCTGAGCTGACGAGAAAGTTAAACCGGTTTTGATCAATAAAGTTTCAGTTTGGGTAAGAGGTTCCAAGAGTGTAATGCCACTGAGCCAAGTTGGTACTAAATTGAAACAGCGTGCTATAAACGTAAGTTGAACGCTGCTAATTGAGTTGCAAAAAGATTAAGGGGAATTAATTGTAGGTTTCAATATTCATTAGCCGTAGCATATTGAAACATATATAAAAAGAACAATAATAACTGTAAATAAGATGTAATCATGAATGGAGCCATGATCACTGTGTTTGAGATTTTGATGCATTTTCTACATTTTTTGGTATAAGTAACATGTGTGCGCCATGTATTTGGCCACTCAACTAATTTCATGTGAATATTACGTCAGTGATGACACTCAGATGCTGCCGCTCATATCTATGACGTAACGGGCGAAGATTTCTCGATTTCCTGGGCTTAGTCAGGAACGTGGCCGTTCGCGTCAGCGGCTTGAGGGCCTCCCAAGTCGCCTCGTTGGTGCAAGCGTTGGCAGAGGAATGTCGCATACTTGGGGCCCCGCTAGCCGGTTCGGAACAAAGGTCTTCAAAAGCCCTTGAAAGCCGAGCGTTTCGTTAATGGAAAGTAGCTGCTGCCCAATCCTAAGTCCCGCAGTACCCGTTGCTCGGAATTTTCTATCGCTGTTCTCTACCTCGCTTGTTTCCTAAAGGCAGGCAATAGAAGGGTTACCCGGACAGGCCCAGTCTCCCAGCTGTCTCGACGCGTTCACTTGCACTTAAGAGTTGTATTCCAGATGCTCCGTATGAAAGATCAGATATTTCAGATCTTGAGTAAGGCCAAGTCGAGTGAAGGGTTTGTAACTACACGAGGGGTAGTAGTTAGGGGAAGATTATAAAAGAAGTCTAATTTCCTGTTTTATGGACGATATCAATTCTTCATTCCAACTCATCTTATCTTCCATCATTATTTCATACAATGTCTTTCTTCGAGAACCACTTCCCCAGCCAAGAGGTTGAAATTATCTCTGCCCCATTCTCCGGCGGCCAGCCCAAGGGCGGAGTCGATGATGGTCCTCAGATGCTCCTTGACGCTGGACTCCGCACCGAGGTTGAGAAGCTTGGCTGGAAGACGCACTTTGAGGGACATCTCGATCTAGTCAAGCCTGAATCCGATGAGCCCATCGGACATGTCAAAAACCCCAGATATGTTGCCAATACTGTCAAGACGGTCTACGACAAGGTCTCTGGCGCCGCCAAGTCCGGAAAGTTTCCCTTGACCATTGGTGGTGACCACTCTATTGGCACTGGCACCATTGCCGGTGTCATGGCTAAGCACCCTGACGCCTGTGTTGTCTGGGTCGACGCCCATGCTGATATCAACACCCCTGCTGCCTCTGAGTCTGGCAATTTGCACGGATGCCCTGTTTCCTTTGTCCTGGGAATTGACGGGCCTTTGTCTGACAAGCCCGAGGAGAATGTTTTCGATTGGGTTCCTCATTGCCTCACCAACGAGCGCCTGGCATACATTGGTCTGCGTGATCTCGACACATTTGAGCGCGAATACCTCAAGAAGCACAATGTTGCTGCATACACTATGCGCCATGTTGACCAGTATGGAATTGGCAAGGTTGTCGAGATGGCTCTGGAGCGCATCAACCCTGGCAACAAGCGCCCCATTCACCTTTCCTTTGACATTGATGCCATTGATCCTTTCCATGCTCCTGCTACCGGTACTGCAGTGCGTGGAGGTCTCACCTGGAGAGAAGGCTCTTACATCTGCGAGGCCCTTTCTGAGACTGGTAACCTTGTCGGCATGGATCTTGTTGAGGTCAACCCCAGTTTGGGAGAGCACCCTGAAGCCGCCAGGGAGACTGCTGTCGTCGCTGTCAGTTTGATCAAGTCTGCTCTTGGTGATGTTATTTTGTAAAAGACCAACCAGTTATTAGGTTAAAAGCAATTTGAGCATCGTGATGACTTGATGCTCGTTTCGCTGGAGCCCTATGGTGGTCAAATTAATTTATTGTATTTATAGCTAAAATGGTTCCGAAGTTCATGTAGACGAAAAAGCTGCCAAATTTAAAATTATTATGATCTGCATTAACCGTTGCCAGGCCCGTGCTTGGTGGCATTTGTATTACATGATTGATGGTAATTGACACGATCATAGATACGGAAGGTGAGGTTTCAAACATGTATGACACGCACTCACTTCGGTTATACAACTCCAACTTAACCTCTGCAAAGTAACTTGGATTAGCAATATATCGCGAATGGTGCATACGTTTTTCGTAGAGCACTTGAAGGCACTTGAATATTGATAGCGAAATCAGAATGCTTTCCCTATGTCCTTTATTATGCAAACTTAGAAACAAGAATAGAATAACACTCATCGTTGGGATCTCCGTAATTTGAAAAATGTTTTGGCTTTCCAAACAAGTATCACGGATTAACTTGGGAATTAGAATTAATTAAAGAGAAAAATAAAAATAGGTAACATCAACGACCGTGAGAAATAAACAACATAAAACAGCAAACACATTCAATCATCAAATCAAAACAGACACTCGTTACTTGAAACATAAGCTCACTTGCTCTCATTGCTATCGAGGTGTCAGATGGGCCCTGTTTCGTAAAACTCGGGCTGAGCTACTGCGAGACTCAAGATCCCGCTGAGGTGGAGTCTTGGGTGCTGAAGCGACTTGCGCTGCATGCTGGATGTCTAGTGGCCACAGCATCCTACCAAGAGTGACGCTGCGAGCTAGCCATTCAAGATCATGATCTCCCAGTAACACTTTGGACGCAGACGAGTTCCGGCCTCTCTTCAGAATGCTATTCACGTCCCATTTGAGTTTGCAACCCTGCTCAAATTTCTTTGTGACCTCTGGGTTGCACCGCGCCGCCGGTAACTGAGTATCTGAAAATCCCATGAGATGGCTATATACTCCAGTGGAGAGAGCGCCATCCGAGTAGCCCCCTTCTAGGAATGATATCACTTTGTTGTTGGAAAACTTTTTGGCTAAATTGACGGCATCTGCGGTGAACCGTTGGTAGAAGCTTGTGGGAACATGAACACCATGCCGCCGCATATTCACATTTTCATTTTCGCTCGCATCAAACCCAGCAGAAATAAGAATTAGGGGCTTAAATGGTACTAGTTCAGCTTTAGGCAAGTCCATCTTACGTGCGCGGTTCTTTGGACTCGCAGCTTTTTGTTTGGCATAATGCTCATCCTTGCAGTTTGTAAGATATTCTGTAGCCTTGTCAAACAACACACTGTATTTCGAGCCGTAGAGCTTCATGAAACCAGCCTCGTCCGTGTATTTCTCTAGGTGAACATTCCACACACACATCCCATGCGCCATTACACAAACTGAAGCATTTTTTATATTCTCTGCCGTCGCATATCCTGACTCGGTCGGATAGCTGTTGATATCGTGCAAGCTAAAATATCCAATATTCGAAAAAGGCTTTTCTTTCGTAGTATCATCATCATGAGTACCCTCTTCATCTTCAAGACCAGAGAGCTTCCAGCAAATGTCTTGGCTGCCGTCGCCATGATGTAAGTCGAAATCTAGAATAACAGCGTGGGTTACATCGTGCCTTGCAGCCGCATATTGAATAGCGATGTGAATATTGTTGATTAAGCAGAACCCTGATGGGGCACATGTGTGGGAATGGTGGCCAGGCGGCCGGACTGTAACAAACACACTGTCGAAATTGTCAGAGCGGGAGTACAAAGCGTCAACTCCTTCTTCAATTGCACCAACGACACCCTCAAGAGCATTCATTGTCCCAGGAGTCAGATAAATATCACCTTCATGCCAGTCTGAAGGTACTTCCACCTCTTTCCTGGCCAGCTTCTCTTTACTGGATTCGCATAATTGATATAAGCGAGGGGCCCATCTCGTCCCATGCACCTTGGAAACATGTGACGCGCTTCTTAAATCTGTCTTGGTTCGACAGGCCCTGAGCTCAAACTTTTCAGGGGCATGTGCCATCGCAGCTCCAATGCCAATTGCGCTGGCCATTAGTCGTTGCGGCCTTTCTACAATCGACGATTTGTAGACTTTAGTCACCCAGGATCTAGAAAACAAGTGCTCATAAGACAGAGGAGATAGAAGAACCAAAGTAGGCTTATCAGTTTCAAGTGGCACCGATTGCACCCTCAGCTGATTAAACGCATTGAAAAACCCAGTAAGGTCTTCATCGTCTACAGTTTCCCCCCTGGTTTCCAGCTTAGAATTTTGGGTAGTAACAGGCACGATTTTCTCCGGGGGTGTTGTTGGTTCTTTCTCCTGGTCCCCTACACGCAATGCAGGGTCGCTCAGAATCAAGTCAAGCCCAATATCAGCCAAAAGCTCGCTGGTGTCTAGGTCGTCGGCGATTGTGCTATCGCCAAATTGCATTGTCAGCCGCTCCATAGTGGCCTCAATCTCTTCGTCCGTCGTCACTGCGGCCTGCTCCAGATAGGCGTAATTGACCAGTGCATGGTTTGCATTTTTCCTAGGCGATGTTGCGGCACTGTAAAAAGGTGTTCCTATAGATGATGCGTCTGAGCTTTCCCTTCTCGAGCTGGACTCCGGCGTTGTATAATCTCTGTGGTGCGAACTATAACTCATCGTGTGAATTTGTCCGCACGTTGTTCGGGTTACGCGCTGATTGTTTGTTGTGTGAGAAAAAGTAAATAAGGGGAACGCGTGGAATTTAGTTTTGATCCTTGCAGTAAGGGAGGGTAACAATTTATTAACAAACAAGTACTATGGAGCTGGTTATCGCTACTAGATCACAGAGAGAATTTGACCGGCAGAGGTGCTGAACGTCACATTGCAAGCTGGTTGGCAAATTGATTGAACAAATAATCGTAGCTCGGTGCGTGCAGGTTTAGCCATTTTCACTATCAAAAGGACCAAGATACTCGTCAGTCGCTCTAGCACAATGTCACTGCGCTGCAAGTCACACATGCTGATCCTTCGCAGTAAATGAAAGAGAGGGTCTCTGAGGTCACATATATCGCTTGTTTCATTATTGAAAAGAATATCAATAATTAGATCTAACATCGGCAAGAGGGTTCTTGAATCAGTTGTCAAGTTTTCCAAATCCGCCGATAGAAAATACAACGATTCGATAGTAATCTTCTGCTTTTGGCTGCTACTTCCGCGCAAGCATAGTCGAAGCTTGAAAAGTAGAATCACTCGCATTGCAACGTTGGCTGAATCCCACTGTGGGCCGGAATTCATTACAATCTGTTCTATCTGGTCTAGACACTCCTTTATATCACGATCGCCGAAGTATTGTCCTGTAGGCACATCTGTCAGCACTACGTGCATTTGAGGGATTTGTGTTTCCTGGGCAGATTTGGCGGACACCTTCATTCGCTTTGTACTCCTGGGGCAAAGGGCCTGTAGCTCATCTATACTGTAAATTGCCTTTGGCGCAACGGTCTTGAGCGCTGAAAAAAGTCCGGACTGATACATATCTAAGGCTGCGTAAATCAAAAAGATACCCCACATCTGGAAGTCTCCAGTAGACATATCGGAAATTATCAGATCTATCGAATGCACTGAGTCAGTAGAATCTCCAGTATTGCGATGGTCAAACCTTTATTAGCCACGGTGTAGCCTGCGAGCTCAAATAGAGCATAACCGATGAAAGGAAGTACGTTCAGCATCTGTAAAGAAAAACGAGCAAGTGCCATGTCTGTCTGAGGAGATGGTGAAGAAAGTACTATCAAGGCGAGAAACTCCCCTAATATGAGGACACAACGTACAAGGTGTTGTTCTCCGTCTACTGGATCCAGAACCTACACGTTTAGCGACAAACAAGATAGTGTACGCAATACGCAATAACAAAAAAAAGCTAAATAGATATTCAATATATACTCCAATCTCATGCTAAGGTTTTGTATCGCCGCTTGGTAATGCTAATTTCTCGGCCTCCTGAGCTAAATGCATTTCCTTATAGTTGTCGTATGAAGTGGTTCCATCCCGATGAGCCAGGAACCGTTGGATGCGATCACCCTTGTCAAACCCCATGCCATAGTTGTTATTCGCCATGTAGACAGTATGCCGGACTTGTGTAGACAGCCTATTCCGGGCCTCAATGTCCTTGGAAGCATTATGCATCAAAAATTTCACTTGGATTGCTCCGACCAGCAGGCAGCCAGCCGTCACAAAGACGACCATTCTTTTGTGATTCTCCCAGGACTCCTTCTGGTATTGCGGATCTTGTTGTTTTTGGTAATCCTTGTAATCCTGGTGGAAATCGTCCCAGGCAGACCCAGTGCGTGGGTTTGATGCATGGAAGCCTCCATCCGTCCTATACTTAGCTGCCCTGCTAAAGTCTCTGCCGTAAAAGTTCTTGCGTGCCGCGTTTTTGTCCCCATATTCCCAGCCCTTACTGAATAAATCATAATCTTTCCGTTTCTTCTCATCTCGTAATATGTCGTAAGCGGCTACTATCTGTTTGAAACGTTCTTCCTTCAATTCTGGGGTCAGACCGAGAGCGTCATGAAGAGAGTCAGGATGATACACCTTTGCAAGAGTATAGAAATGAGTCCGAACGGCCTTGCAGTCGATTGTTTCTTTGGAAGTGTGGAAAATTTCGTACGGAGTAGGGTGCTTTGCAGTCGGCCATGAAGGAAGATCCGCAAATCCGGCCGTATGAGCATTTCGTCGCTGCGTTGGCCATATCAGCCAGTGTTGGGGTTCTCCTCGCCCAGCGTTCCGGGCAACTCGCCTACACGGTGAGCGCAAGCATAGAATTCGAGACATTCGGGGTTCGCGAAAGTGTCGAACTACAGAAAAGGAATTCAAAGCAGAAAACGCCGTTAATACCAACGAAAATAGAGAGAAAAGATACAGTTATCCTCTTAACAGAGAAAAACTAGGAAGATTGGTTGATAAGTTATTGCAAGTAAAGAAGACGCTTGTCGAAATATAGGGATGGGGAAGATAACTTCGGGGACTGTGAACCCTTAACCCAACTCTTTTGGATGTCATGGGCTCTTTCCTAGATATCCAGTTCCGCTCGCAATCCCGAAAGTCCCAAAGAACGTATGGCGCCCATATTGAGCACCGAATTCTAGTCGGCGATAATTGAGCCTTGTTATATTACATTTAAAACTGTGTGTGCGCCATTTGCAAACATGTCTACATATTGAATGACACTTGCTGTTTAGCTTCTGGACTTACTTCGGCACGAGTGCTGATAACTGCGCACTTGGTATATGGTTTGTGGCACTACATGTCCCGCGTGCCAGCACCTAAGTTCTACATAGACACGATTCTTGTTAGCTTCAAAAGCATTATATCTATCCTCATTTTTTAATACTTCTCTTTTTACATCCTTAGTGCTCTACAAAAGACTCTCTGTCATTGCTTAATTATCCTGCTTTTTTCGCATTTGTTTCTGGTTATTTCCAAATAGTGGTACCATGACCGACATTACTAGAACGCTTTACGATGATATTGGATTTGCAATTGATAGCAAGTACAAAATTTTGAAGGTGCTGGGCAAAGGTACTTATGGAGTTGTTTGCCAAGCTACTGAGTCCTCCGTCCCTAATGGACGCAAAATTGCTGTTAAGAAGGTTATGAAAATCTTTACAAACGAGACTCTTGTAAAGCGGGCATTCAGAGAATTGCGACTTATGCGGCACTTTCGTGGTCACAAGAATGTCGGTATATTCGCCAACATGAACATTTTTCTAACTTTATTAGATTATCAGTCTTTACGATCTCGACATGGTCTCGCAGGCCCCATTTGATGGCCTTTACTGTTATCAAGGTATGCTTCAAGCTGCCAAAAAAATGGAGGTTTAACTTTATTAGAACTTATGGATCTTGACCTTGCCAGGGTCATCCAAGGCCCGATTGAATTGAGTGATCTTCACGTACAGAGCATGACATACCAGATTCTTTGTGGAGTCAAGTACATTCATTCTGCAAACGTAATTCACCGCGATTTGAAGCCTGGAAATATTTTGATTAATTCCCAAGGCCAGCTCAAAATTTGTGACTTTGGACTCGCAAGAGGCATAAATGACGACACTGAGAGCGAGCGCATCAAAATTACCAGATATGTAGCCACACGTTGGTACAGGGCGCCAGAGTTGATTATCTGTCAAAGAAACTACTCCACTGCTAGTATTTGCATTTCTTCTTTTTTTTGTGACATTTCTAACGTTCAAGTCGATCTATGGTCAGTCGGGTGCATCATCTGTGAATTGGTAGGTCGCAAGCCCATTTTCAAGGGCAAGGACCATCTCTCTCAATTGACGGCCATAACTCAAGTACTAGGGACGCCCTCTAAAGAGGTTATTATTCGAATTTCATCAACCTATGTAAGTAGTCTAAAGAGACTAATTTCTCTGCTAACTCGTTAGGCCTGGGACTTTTTCAACTCGTCAGTTCAGTATCAAAAAACTCCTTTCAAGGAATTATATCCGAATGCCAATATTGAGGCCCTTGAACTCATTGATTCATTGCTACAATACGATCCGAAGGAGAGACTGAGCGCCGAACAAGCTCTGCATCATTCCTATCTACGGATGTTTCATCTGCCCGAAGACGAGCCCAAGGCTCCAGAAAAGTTCAATTTTGAGTTCGAGAAGCTGAGTCCCTCTGAGCTAGAACGTATGTCACAAAATTTTCCCCACATTTTCAAGATAGATTATACTGACTGCATAGGGGCTTTAAGAGATGAAGTTCGATCATTTCGTTGCGAGATCCGAGGGGAAAAATTTGTTCCTTCTAAGCGCCATCACCTTTCTGCTTTTTCCAACCGTGCCAATAAAGAACATCCAGCGCCATCAAGTATCACCAGCCTGAAGGACAACAATACTTTCCCCGGCCGTAAAGAGCGCCACCTTTATAAGGTAAAATAATTCAAGAATTGAGCTATACCACTCTTACTGGCACTCTATGTAATGCTTCTTAGTAATTCAGTCCTTTCACCAATATTATCAGTTTAGTTGAAATTCTGTACATGCAAGTCACTCACCGACATCAACATCGAGCTGTATCGTCTGTTGAAGTTTTATCTCTGCATTTTTAGGTTGGGTGAAATACCTAACCCACTATTTGCCCTCAAAACAACTTCCTCCTCCATCCTCCATCTCGTATCCCACAACAACTTCAAAAGGAACCCAATATCAATGGAGAAGGTTTAAACTTGACTATACAATAATTGATATTATGGGCAATCAGCTGTCATTAGTGACACCTTCGTCAGCAACATTTGCCATTGACGCATATGTTGCTGAACTTAGAACCGTCAAATATGAGAAGAACCTGGGTAATGCGAGATTCCTCAAGACTGTGCGAGGAACCATTGAGACAGAGGGTTCAGTCGTTGTCAAGGTTTTTATCAAGCCTACCCCTGATATAGATCTCAAAGCGTACAGCGATGAAATATTGAGTAAGTGCGTTTGCGCCACTGGAGATTTTTCTAACACCAGGATAAGCTCAACGGCAGATCTTGTCCACAATCGATAACGCATTCCCTTACAGCCAACTACTAGAAACAGAGCGGGCAGGTTATCTGATGAGACAATATATCAAAACCAATGTTTATGATAGAATCAGCACACGACCATTCTTGGAACCTATCGAAAAGCTTTGGATCACGTTTCAGCTTCTTACTTGCTTGAAAAAGTGTCATGAAAACAATGTATGTCACGGTGATATAAAATCCGAAAATGTTCTAGTTACTTCTTGGAATTGGGTTTACTTAGCCGACTTTGCACCTTTCAAACCTGTCTTCCTGCCCGAAAACGATCCTTCTCAATTCTCATTCTACTTCGACACTTCACAGCGACGGTCTTGCTATCTTGCCCCAGAACGATTTCTAGCACCTGGTGAGCAGAAAGAAGGAAAGCTTACATTTGAAATGGACATTTTTAGTCTTGGGTAAGTGCCAACTGATTTTGCATTCTGAATACTAACTTAAGGAGATGTGTAATTGCGGAACTATTCCTAGAAGGAACTCACATATTTTCACTTGCTCAGTTGTTTAAATATCGAAAAGGTGAGTTCACACCAGCATTGGACGAAATCGAAAACAGGCACGTTCGCGATCTGGTGGTAAGCATGACAAGTATAGATCCCAACAACAGACTATCTGCAAAACAATACTTAGAGGAATGGAGAGTTAAACTCTTCCCTGATTATTTTTACGACTTTCTGCACGATTTTGTGGGCGCTTTATCAACGAGAAACCACTTTGATTCCAAGCATATCCCCATGAATCCTAAATCTTTTCTCGACAACCGGATCAACTTCATATTTACCCATTTTGATAAGGTGATAAGTCATTTGGGAGCCGGCAACTATCAGACGAAATTAGAGCAAACCTCAGCCATTGAGGCTACTCGTGAAATCGTCCCCGCTCTGCTTGATCTCCCTGGTTGGAAACATGTGGTGTCGCGACAAAGTGAGAATAAAAGCCAAAGAAAAAATCAAAAAGACGACGGTGCTCTCATAATAATTTCTCTTATTTCGTCATCTCTTAGAAATGTCTCTCGATCTTCTATCAAATTGAGAGGGTTAGACTTAATGCTGGCACTATGTGAATTGATCAACGACGAAGCGAAACTTGACCGAGTGTTACCTTACATGCTATCCCTACTAGAAGATCAGTCTGAGTATGTGCAAGCAGCTGCTATTAGGAACATGACTCAACTTTTGGAACTTGTTAAAGTAATCACTCCTATGAACGGTGGCTTGTTCGAGTATATCATTTTTCCACGGCTTGAGCATATAAGTAAAAGCGAATCGGTCTTATTTCGAGCCACCTATGCATCCTGTTTACCCTCGCTAGCTCAAACTGCCTCGCGCTTTTTAGAAATGGGTCAAATACTAAAGACGACTGGCATGCTGGACTCAATTGATCCTGAGACAGAAAATGGCAGTCGGACGGAAACCATTTCTTATGACAGCTATCGACAAAATCTAATCTTAATGTTTGAGGGCCACGCCAGTTTATTGTTAACGGACAGTAGTACGGCTGTGAAGAAAGCCTTCTTAAATTCCATCACTCCCCTTTGCATTTTTTTCGGTCGACAAATGACAAATGACGTTATTTTGACACATCTCATCACCTACCTTAATGATCCTGATGCTTCTTTGAGATGTCAGTTCTTTGATTGCATCATTGGACTAGGTCCATTTATTGGCCCTACCAGCTTAGAACAGTATATTCAGCCTCTCATGATTCAAGCTTTAAATGATCCTGAAGAATACGTTATTTCCAAAACGTTTGAGGCCTTTGCCTCGTTTTCCGAACTTGGACTACTACGCAAACCTGATACGTGGAGCATTCTTAAAATTGCCATTCGCTATATAATCCACCCTAATTCTTGGATCAGGAATAATGTGCTTCGATTTCTAAATGCTTCAGTGACTTGGATGACTCCGGCCGAGCGCTTTTGTATGCTAGAGCCCATTATTAGGCCCTTTATGGAGTGTGAATGTTTGGACTTCTCTCCCGACAGTCTCATTCGCTGTTTCAAGCCGCCATTGAGCCGCACTGTATATAACGCTGCTAAATCATGGGCTGCTAAGGCAAGAAAATCTTCATTCTGGAAGCTTCCAGCCCTAAAATCGAATCGGGCCAACTCTCTTGATAATGACCTGGCAATTCCCCTTCCGACTTCGTTTGACCAGATTGCCAAGTCATCGGAAGATGAGACACGGATATTACTACTTAAAGACAATGGCACCACTGCTGATGAGCTATGGAAGATTGCTGTACTCCGTGAACACATATATCGGGTTGCACGCCTGAGCTCACGTCTTCAAATCGAAACCACTTCTAGTGAGCTAAATAGCGAAGTAAATCTTGCTACAGATTTGAAGATCCCAACTCAAACATATGAGTTTCCTACGCACTATGAGCTGTCGCGGGATGGTGGAAGTGATTTTAGCAATTTTGATGACATCAGAGAGGCTCTTCAAGATAGTTTGCAACATAAAGTGGATATCAATTCCTTATCTTCAGATTCACCAGTGCAAAGGAGGTCAGGGGATATTGAGTTCAGCGATGATGGCAGTGCTGTCATTCAAGCAAAAGCTACGACAGCCACTGATACCACAGATGTCTATGGCTTAGTTGCGCAACCATTTTCAAGACAGAACCAGGCTAGCCCATCTAAATTCCAGTTCAGTGCGCCTAGTGCTGAACACAAAATTACAGAAGATCCTTATTTGGAAAAGCTACTCAAGACTGTCTACGTTGAGCCCATCAAGTCAGAACCTTCAGAGTTTGGTCCTCAAACTGTGCCCGTAACTCATGCGGAACAACTTCATAATCCCGCTTCTCCAATTAAGAAAACGAACTGGAAGCCAGCCGGCGTCCTGGCGTCGCAATTCACAGAACACAAATCAGCCATCAACAAAATCTGCATGGCTCCTGACCATATTTTTTTCGTTACTTGTTCTGACGATGGTTACGTTAAGTTATGGGACTGCGGACGTTTGGAAAAGAATGTCATTAATAAGTCGGCACAAACCTACCATTGCGGAGAAACGAAAGCCAAGTTTGTGTGTTTCATTGAAAACACCTACACGTTTGCGGTATCTTGCACAGATGGAACGGTTCAATTCGTTAGAGTCGATGTGGTACCACCAAAAGATGCTCAATCAAAGCCACGGTATCGCAAAATGAGTCTCGTCAGGACCTATCATCTAAAGAGCGATGAATATGCTGTGTGGATGGAGCACATTAAAATCAAGGAAGGATCCATACTCGTTATGGCTACTACGAAATCACGCATAATAGGCTTGGATATGAACAGCATGAAGGAAAGTTTCGTTTTCAACTCGCCTTATAGTCATGGAATTCCCACATGTTTTGTTATTGACAAGAGAAAGACCTGGCTACTTCTCGGCACGTCGCTTGGTGTACTGGAACTCTGGGATTTGCGATTCCGCTTGCTTGTGAAAACTTGGACATTTGTGGACCCAGCGCCCGTTCGAAGATTATTCCATCGAGAGAAGGAAAGCGGATCAAACGTGGTTGTTTTGGGCGGGACAAGCAAGTCGGAGATTTCGACATGGAATCTCAACGAGGCCACATGTTCCGAGGTTTACCGTGCTAATCAAAATGTCGAGAACAGCCATCCATATCAGTTGATTCAATTCGAGGAGGGCCCAAATTCGCGTAGGTATACGCAGGAAAAACGCAAGAACGGATCAGTCTCGGTAGATGGAACAGAGGAACCCAATGCCGACACTGAGCTTCTGTGCATGGCCACTGGCTTTGACTCTCCTAGAAAGGATGACGACAATCGCCATGTCCACATCATTTCGGGTGGTTCTGACCGCAAGATTCGATTCTGGGACCTTCAGTCTGTTGAATCTAATTCCATTGTGTCTGGCCTCGCCGCCGAATCCGAAGCTGTTTCTTTTTTCCGGTCGTATAACAACACAGTGAAAGTCTTTGGAGAGAAGATTGTGCATGGCGCCAACTCCAAAACGCCCGCTGGGAGCACCAAAGCAGGACGACCTTCTCGCAGCGCACGCACTGCAATCATAGCACTGGAGCAACAAGATCTTGCAAGAAACCATCAAGCATCCATAGTGGACATCGCCATTCTCCACAAGCCTTACCAGATGATAGTTTCTGCCGACAGGGCAGGGGTGGTCAAGGTGTTTATTTGACGAAAACCGCCATCGTCTGTAATTTCAAATGCTACTTACATGTATAAATAGAATAATAATTTCATGACCTCACGTGTAAATCTAGTTTTTGTATTCTGGTGGCCTGAACGACGTACGTAGTTGTTAAGCTTATCTGGGTTTTCAAAAACCACGTTAGTCGGTGAGGGGCCAGTTGGGAGTTTGGGCTGGTGGCGATCATCAGTGGTGGGGGTCGCTGTCTTTGGACAGTGGAGACGGCGCAGGTCCTAAATGATGTCAGCACGAATTCCCAGCTGACAACTTCAGCCCTGCGTGCTATCATCATGATGGTCGATCCCATTTGATGATCGATTCCCATGAACCCCACTGCAGAGGGGAAGAATTGTTAGAATTAGAAAAAAAAAACAAATCATTATTACTACTCAGCTCATAAACTACATACTACTTCATTAACAAGACACTATGGGACTGGAAAAGATGGCACTGGTAAGCGGCGGTGACTGAATGCGAGAGCCCTTTGGCGGAATCAATAGTAGCGTTCGCAGTTTCTCAATGTCAATCACAATGGGATCCCAGGAAACTCGCTTAGGCCCAAACAGCTCGCGTCTCTCTGCAAAGGAGCAAGTGGCTTCCTTGTTTAGCGACGCCACAGAGCGAAGAGGAGTGCAGAAGCTGTGGATGGAAAACTTGTTGGATGAGAACCCCGTAAAGATCTTTTCAATCGGGTCCGGGTACTTGCGTTCGTACAGCCTCGTTTGCTCGTACAGGACAACGATGTGGGTCAGGGGAAAGGACGCAGGAGTCGAGTCAATGACAAGTGACTCCAGCAGAGGGAAGGAAATGCTGTGGGCTCGCTTGGTGATGTGCAAGTCCAGTACCTTGAGGTTCGGGCTTGCGGACGAAAGGATTTGGTTCACGGGGGCCTGGAGGTTGCTTAGGCCGCGGTCAGAGAAGTGGATTCCCAGGCTGTAGCTGTCCTCAGGCATCTGGGGGACATGCAGCTCATGCAGGTTGCTGAACATCGGCGACATGGCGGATATCTCTGAGGAAGAGATGCCGCTGAGCGACACAGACTTGAGCTTCGTGTTGGACTTCACAAGCGTAGCAAACAGCTCCACCACGTCATCCTGCGGCCACGGAGAGGGTCCACGCACCAGACTGAGTCTTTCAACATTGATAAATGGCCCAAGATTAGGCACCCGCTTCAGAATTTGTCTAGTCATGATGATGCTCAAATCCTTCACGCTGCTGAATCTGGCGGGCGAGTTTGAGGCCAGCAGCGCGTTCATGAAATTCCAGTCGCATCTGAGAGTGGAAATGCGTGCAGGAAACCAGTCCGTCTGGCCCGATGTGATGGTGCCGATAGCGGCAGTCAGATCATTCAAATCCAGTTCGCTGAGGAGCGGCAGGTTCTGAATGGCCCTTATCACGCCCAGGTTGGCGACTGGTCTGAAGCAGTGGGGCTCGCCTCCGTCGTCGCGCATCTCTTTGCTTTTGAGCGACCGTAAGGCCGACATGCGGCCAATTGAGGACTCCAGGGAGTCGCTGAATTTGAGGTTCGTGGGCGACAAGGCAAAAGTGAGTGATCGCACGTGCGCCAGGAAGATGGTGTCAGTGAGCTCGTGCAACCGCAGCGCTGGGACGTTTATCAGATCAACGGCGACACGAGTCTGGAACCGCGCCAGCTGATTTCCCCACTCCGCTTGGACCTCAGACGAAGGATAGTGGTGCTCAACGTCAATCCTTAGCTCCGTGAGTCGAGGTGTAAGATTGGGGCTGACGATGTCTTGCGCATGCAAATCGTCGCGTAGCTGGATCTCAAGCGTAGTAATGTGCCGTGCAAGGCCCTGCTTATCTAGCTCCTCTAGCGCCCAGAGCGGATCGTGCCGCGTTGTGGAAAGGGCAACGTTGCTCCAGAGCCGTGGCAAAAGACTGTAGTATAGCTTTGAGCTGGTGTGGGCAAAATTGAGGCCAAACCGCCCTCTCAGCGTTTTGAGGGTTTGATCTGGCGTGTTCTGATAGTATCCATGATATCCCACCGGCAGGGCGAGCTGGACATATTCTAATATCTCCCAAAGAATTTCTGCTGGGAGTCGTTCTAGTGCCATTCTACCTGCTGTCCCAAGTGTTCGTCTAGTGAGGGGCTCTAATGTTCTAAAAGGTGTCTCTGAACAGCTAATGAAGGAAAGATAGAAAAGGAGATCGAATTCGGACGATAGACACTGTTTAAGTACACTTATCTACATGTACGGAATAATTACTAAGCGCGCCAGATACGTTTGCGGTGGCTTAAGGTGGGGGGAGATGGAGGGGCACGAAAGGAAAAATTGGTGAATTTCAAAGTTTTGGTTGCGATGACGCTAATGGATAATCCGGATGCTTGGCCTGCGCGCGCCAGGGCGTCGCCAGGTAGAGTGAAGTGGGTATAGTAGGCGCCGATAATCGTCACCATTTAGGAGTCAGAAGCTACACTCTAAAGAACGTTGTCGGTGTGAAGTTCTACTGAGGGGAGGAAGGGCGCAGAGACGCACGCAAAGCAGACTAGTATTCACTACTACTAGCACTTGGGCTCGTATGATAAAAAGTTGCCCATCAAGATATTATCCACCACGTCGTCACTATTAGGAGAACAAGAATGATAACAGTGATAAGAGTTGCCGCGATCCTGTCCTTTCTTGTAATCTTCAGCGCGCCGGTGCCGAACTTGTGTGTTGTAGACGCTCCTGCTGAGCCATTCTGCTGTGACGTAGCTCCAGAGCCCACGGACAAGGGCCCCGGCTTAGTCCAGACCAGCCGGTTTTGCAAGGCTTCCAGTGCACTCATCTGTTCACCTAGCCCATACACGCCGTCCCAAGAGTTGTTTGACCAGTCCAGCCCACACGTATGGCCATCAGTGCCTCCTGTGCACGACTTTAACACAAACTCAGATGTCGAAGTCAGGTACTGCTGGATCTCGGCACTAAGAGACGGGGCCATGAGGCAGGTCAGCCCCAGAAAGCGCGAAAATATGCCCTTGAAAGACCGCTGGTTTGTGTCACAGGCGTTGGAGGGCTGGCACGCAGCTTCGTACATGATCTTGGAGTCGCCGAGGAAAAACACCCTGGAGCGCGTCCAGATGTGGGTCGCCCGATCGAGCCAGACGGAGTCGTTGGTGTGGTTGTACATGAATGCCGTGCCTGCCAGGAACAAGCCAGAGTTGTACGTCCATTCTAGCGTATCGGTCTCGGTGCAGTTAGTATCAAGACTCGCGCCGTCGTAAATCATCCAGTACTCATGGTCAGTGTTGATGAACTTGACTTCCACCATCCAGTCCCAAATCCGTTCCGCCCACTCGACATACGTCTGGTTGCCCGTGTATCGTGCCAGTCGGCTTGCCAGCATGAAGAAACAGCCATTGGAGACCGCGTTCTTGTAGTTGTAACCGTTATTCCACGTGAAAATCTGCCATCTGAGACCACCGCCGCAGTGCGAGGGATCCCACCGATCCGCCATTGTGTTGAACACTGCTTGTGCAAGGTACGCCCAACTCGGTCTATCCGGGCCTGGGTTTGAAAAGTTCTTCTCTGCGGCGGCCATCACTGTGATGCCCCAGAACCCCTGGTCGTCATTTCCCTCCGTCGTCGTCTGGTTGGACGGCATGTAGTCCCAGTCCTGGCCGACCTGGAACTGCAGGCTTGACTTGAGCACCTCGTTATAAGTTTCGTCGCCCGTGTAAAACCAGTAATCCAGCATCGAGCCCCACGCAGCTCCAGCCTCCCACCAGTAGTACGGATTCGTAAACATGCCTGGGGTTTGGCCCGTGTCGTTTCCGTGGTAATAATCCATCAGGCCCTTGGCTATCAGGCTGAGGCCATCATTTACGGACGTGGTGCTTTGGAAATCTATATCTAGTGCGGCCACTTGCACCAATACCACAGAGAACATCCACCATAACGAAACAAGCGGATCGATATACATATCCTTTTAACCAGCGAGAGTTGAGTACAAAAGAGGGATAGTACTGGCACGACGAGTCGAGGCATATAGCCCTACTTATTGGAATATCTAAGCATTAATCTGTGGCAGCAAAACTTCACTTCACTCTCATGCTAATTTTAAAAAACAATATTAGTTTCGAAAGTCACTATCATTAGTTTTACGATTCTACTTGAAGCAAATGAACACAAGTTGCGAGCATAGGTATTTGATGAGAATAAATATGTTGCAACTATTGGGTGAAAGCTGTGTTGACGATTAGTGGCATATTATGTAAGAACGCAATCAGTGTGAAGCTAGCACTTAACAAGCCTACACTGTTGACCGGATTTCTGTATACATGTAACTAGAATGAGGCTTGTTCAGGTTGAGATTGACACTGTCATGGCTTTCGTGAAACTTATCGTGGCTGGACATGGCCGTGCTTCAGCAAATGGCTCTGCCTTGGCCCTATCCAACGCGTTAGACCTTTCTGGAGCGGGATGGAACCCTAACTATAGTTCTAGCCAAGACACTGTGATTCCATGAATGAGGGATGGAATTGTGAGAGCTGATGAGAGTTACATGTTTTTGAACACCACCATTCAAGGTGAGATAACACCGTCTTGTAAGCTAACTTCATATAAAAGAAACCTCTGACAGCATGTTATATCTTTGCTCTGAGGTTTACGAGGAACATCGCCTTTTCTACGGAAGAAAACAGCACTTGAGTATTGGCATGCTGCTCTACTATTTCAGATCCAAACAGTTTGCATTAGTGGCCAGTTCGAATCCGGACTCTGTGTTCACTGCACAAAGCGTAAACATTTTCTAAATACAACGTATAGTACGTTGTAAAGAAGCGCCCTTCCTCAACAAGCCTCGCACTTTAACATCAGAGCCAAAGGGTTGTAAACAAAAACCGCATTAGTGAGAAATAGAAAAAAAGAGGGGGAAAAAAAGAAGGCAGTAGCTGCTATTTCAGATTATTAGAGCTTTATTCCTCTTAACAGGGTCTTTCTACATGGTTTTAGTATTTCTTGCAAGAAGGAACTGCTTGCAGCACTCGAAATTAATCGTCACCGTTCCCGTGGTGAATCTCCCCGCTGACGGCGATCTACATCTGTTGTAAGATTGAGTCAACACAATCTGACACATGTCCAGCGTTAGGTCCAGGAGTCCTGAGTATGGGCTCCCAACTTGGTGCCAACGTATACTCCACACTGGCACTATTGTTGAGCTAACTTCGATACTAAGAACGCTTGTTCAACAAAGAGCCTTTGTTTACATGGATCAATGATGGAAAACCCATGGGCTTGTTAACTAGGCTTTGCGCGCATAGTTCAAAGTTTTCGTCTCTGGTTATGCCATTTGCTGCTACTACTTCAAATCTTGATGTTGACCCCCTAGGATTGTTCAGGGTTCAAGGTCAGTTGTCTCGCAAAAGTGGGTGGTTTCTATTCCCAAATCGACGTGGGTTGTACTAGGAAATTTTCCATGATCCAAATCCACGTCAGACTCTGGTGGATCCACGCCCTTCCATGATGTGCAAAGTTTGTCGCCGTGTGGTTCTCGACAGTGTTGATCGGGACGGACGAGCGAATTCAAGCGATCGGACCCCACCGGTAGCAACGCATGAGCATCGTTTTCTCACAAACTTTGAAGGCGCCAGAAGTCGGCGCGCGTGCACAAACCGGCCGATGGATCTGAGCCAGAATTTGTCAACTATGTGATTGATCTGACCGAGACTGACGCTTCTAATTCAAGGCTGCAAATGCCGCACCAAGCACTCCACAAACGTGGCGTGTCTGGTTTGGGACCCTGCCAGAAAACAATGAATTTTCACGGCCGTTTCAAATCCCGCGATCGCCGGTTACCCCCCAGCTGCTGTAGGAACAGAAAATGGCAGGCAAGGCGTTCGCGTTTTCACTTCACTTCTCTGGCTCTTACTGTCGCATTAACAGTCTCCAGTCTAATATCAGACTTGAAGGAGATATAAAATGCATTGGGTTTAGAGAATATAAAACCCTTCTTCTTCCCTCAGGTTGTTTTATAATATCTTCCATCCCCTAACAATAGCATTCAATCAATCCATCATGACTACAGACGAGACCCACAAAATTCTCATTATCGGCTCAAGCTTTGCCGGCACCCGTATCGCCCATATCCTGCTTGGCCACGTCTTGCCAGCCATAGCTGCCAACTCGCCCGTCAAGTACTCGGTCACTATTCTCGCCCCGTCCTCGAAAATGCTTAGCGTCATGTCCGCACCCCGCGTCTTGGTCGAGCCAGAGCACATCGATGGGACAGAGCTATGGGCGTCTATTTCAGATGCGTTTGCCCAGTACAATGTCAAGGACGATCCCAACTCTGGACTCAAATTTGTGCAGGGCTACGCAACACGCCTTGATCCTGAGACCAAAAGCGTTGAATACGTGCCTGTTACCGAAGGTGCGAACACCAGCAGTGCCAATACAAAGGTTATTGCATATGACTCGGTGGTTGTGGCTTCAGGAGCTACGACATCCACCCCTGAATTCAAGCCTTTGCAAACAGAGTCTTATGACGTCTCTGCTAGTAAACTGCATGCAACAGCAAAGCGTATCGCTTCTGCAATGACTATTGCTATTATTGGAGCTGGCATCACTGGCGTGGAGCTGGCTGCTGAGATTCGTGAACGCTATCCCGATAAGGAAGTACTGCTTTATGCTAGTACCGATGGTTTCTTGTCCATGCTTCCCGACGCGCAAAGAGTTGCAGCACGTTCTAAAGTAGAGGTGAATTTTGGAGTCAAGGTTTTTGATCTTAAAGTTACTGACGCTGTTGACTCTGACAATGGCTCCACGCTTACTCTGAGTAACGGCGAGACAGTAAAAGTAGACCTCGCGCTTCGAACTATTGGTCAAACACCCAACTCCGCCTTCTTGCCTGCCACTTTCTTAAATGACTCTGGCTACGTTAAAAGCGACCGACACATGCGTGTTGATGGCTATGCGCGCCACTATGTTATCGGTGACGTCTCTGCTATTTCCAATGGAAATTTGAATAGCATTCGCGACGAGGCTGGTGCTCTCAAAGAGACCCTTGCTCTTGAACTGCCTCTGCCATTGTCCACGCCTGCCGATGAGTTCCCGAGTGAAGACGCTTTTGTTTATGAAGCCCTCTTGCCAAAGAAGACGCTTGAGATGTTTATGATTCCTCTTGGCAAGGCAGCCGGTGTAGGACTCGTTGGAGGATTCAGAGTACCGAGTTTCATTATTGGCAAAATGAGAGCCAGAGATGCCGGCCTACGCAATTCAAAAAAGATGTTCTATGGCGACAAGATGATGATGAGGGGTTTTCTTGTCAGTGAGGTCAAGAAGACAAAATTGTAAGCCTCCCTTGATGAATACCACATAGTTTTTATGTTTTGCTTTGAAATCGTTTTTTTCCTTTTTTAATTCAATATATTAGTTCGCAGAAGTACCGCAGTTAATTATTAACTATCAAGTTAACTTACCAAAATAAAGCTTTCAAAACACTACATATCATTATAGAAGTCTTGGTCGAGTAGCTTCCAATCTATAGAAGACAGCGCTGGTATTACGCGAAACCTTGACATCTGTTAAGTTTAGACAAGGCAAATTCAAGATTAATAAGGCAAATATCCGTATACGAATGGTGTCGCTCGCAACATCTGCAAGTCTCTGTATTTCAACCAGAGGGTTTGTGAATTTCCATTTGCAGTAGAGTTGATTGTTACCTTCTACTCAAAATAAAACATAAACTACCTTTCTTTTAAGGAGGGATCAAAAAACAAATTGCAATACCATAATGGTATTACGTGACTGCGCCAGCCCGGAGTCGAACCGGGGGCTCGACGATGGCAACGTCGAATTTTACCGCTAAACCACTGGCGCATTTCCATATCTGTGTAAGAAATACGGTCTGAGTTACTATACGAGTTAGTTCGTATTTCTCAATGCTTTGATTAGCGTTTATTAATGATTGCAATTACTCTTCTCGCTGTTACCTCTCTCTTCTGGTTAGCTCTTCGTTATCTGAGTCGTCATGCATTCTTATCCGAGAACCTTTGGTTTTGTATCTGCTCGCGATACCCGCGAGACAGCCTGGATTAATTCTGCTTTGCTTCTCGTTTGGCTCAGCTATTATCTTTCCTTCCTGAGCGCCTCTCTGACATTGTTTGTCTGAGCTCTTCTTGATGTTTAATGCTGTTCTAATTTTACGCTCATCGTGTTCGTCGTCTTGCTTGATGTGCTTGGTCTAAGTTAACTTGAAACAGACTTCTGTTCTTGAAGCCAACACACT
>JAJMAG010000187.1:0-45528 GCA_030564905.1 Geotrichum fermentans
AGATTATGTAAATATTCTCTCGATATTATGTCATTCATTATTCATCCAAAATTTGACAATTTTGTGAAGTTGGTGCAGGAATAAAATGAAAACAGCTGGCCAGTATCGACATTATCTGCAGTCCAATATGCGGGTGCAAAACAAACCCTTGCCCATTAAATGGAAAATTTATTTTTATTTGCTTGGTATCAGGCCCTTAAACTCTTTTGGTCCCTCAGTTTTTGTTACCAAGAAGGAAAAACAAAGTTAAATCAAACCGTAATTCTACATGGGTGAACATTGAAGCATTTAGAAGCACTCGTATTCATTTTTTCTTCAATTAATGTTACTCTTGAGGTTTTCACTTTTCAACCTCTACATAGTATACGTCTTATCAATTAAATTGTCCATATTGCACTTTGAAATCATATAAGCAATTCAAAAAGTGAATGTATTGAACCAGTATTTCCCAGATAGTAAATAATTCATATTGCAAGAGGGCATAAGACTCTTCCTTCAATTGCGTATCGTCAACACTTTCCAAGTGTTCACTAACCAACTTTCAAGAAAAAGAATACTGATCATACTTGGCTGCTCAAACGCCTGATTCAACGCTCGTACAAAATCAGAGTTGAAATATAGTACTAGTAACAAGAATAATAATAAGAATTAGATGTACAGTGAGTTAAAGTTAAAATTGTACAGAAATGCGTCAACTGAATTTCACAGGCCTTCAAAACCGTTGACGGCATACAACTATGCACAGTACCCTTAACATTTCAAGTGCCCACTTTCTTATAAACATTGAACTTACTTGTGCTAATGACTGTATGTATACCACATGTAAACATTCAAGAGCATTGATTCGAAATTGATATCCAATTATAGCACACAATTTGACCTCGTTCAAGTTAGTATTCATGATGATCTTACACAGGAGCTTTTTCCGGTACGTATTCATTTGTGAACTTCCACTTAAGCGGGCGCGTTGGCACTTCATGCAAGTGTAGATCTGCTTAATTTAAAGAGCCAACTGTAGAAAACATATGGCATTCAATGTAGATCTTGGCTTATACATGTCTCAGGCTGTTTGTTGAACGAGGTAAACTCCGAATAGATGATAAAAACCCCGAGGGCCGTTCTTCCCAGCTAGCCAATAAAAGCATGAGCGCGTACACAGTTTGAAAGATGGGTGAGTCGAAACACTCACAGAGCCTCGAGTGCAAGGCCGGTTTGCTTTGTTCATGACACGCCAGCTACTAGTGGGTCCATGAGCTTCAAGTTGTTTATTAATTGACATCAGTGCCACCAGTGACAGCCAAACATACACGTAGGTACTGTACATACATGTATACACCCTTACATGTATTGTGCTGTTCCCTCGTTGCAGTTTTAGGCCCGGCCGGGTCAGTCCCAAAAACCGCTAGCTTGTTCTTACACATACAACTTCACTATTTTGTTGACATCGATCAACTCGGCCGTATGTATACTGTATTCCAGTGCTCCTCTCAAATAAAGTTCATCATTACAGGGACGTCGTACGAGCTCTGCATTCACCGTTGAAGAATCACAGATGTGAGATCGAGGTGGGTCTCTGGGCTCAAAGTGCTCTAGACCATGGCTTTTTTAGTACATACTCACTCTAGACCGGCTGTGGATTTTGTTGGTACTCACCCTATTGGCAAATATGGCAAAAAAAAAAATAAAAAGAACTGGATTCGACTGACGTCGAATAAACTGGGCGTCCCGGCCGAACAACTTGAAGTGGCGCCCCACGCTTTATATGAGATTAAAGATCTGCTTATTGCCCCACGCTTTGTTGAAAATTTTAACACAAATGCTCGATACGTAGTCGTTAAGGGCCCATGATCTCGAGGACCCATCAATAAAACATTCTGGTTCTTCCTATAGCGCCACTTGACATCGACCCTTGAAGTCTTTAGAAGTATACGGCTGGAGCGGTACTGATTTCCAGATAGTTACAGTATTTGACTTACTACCACTTAGTTACAAACTTTAACTTCTCTTTCCGCAACGGAAGTTTCTTATTATCAATCGCGATCGACTTGAAGTTTGTGATCAATTAATATCAATTTCCTATGTATAAACCTGATTACCAGATTGATAGCCTCTTTGGGCATCACTGGAAGCGAAAACAAGACTTTCACGAGATTTCTTAAAAGTAAAATAAACAACACTTGAAAAGACTATCGGAAGAGGGTAGTTATCAAGAGACTATGTACTTGGAGTGTCTTAACTTAAAAGTTTATGACATACATAAACAGGACACAATTAACAGATTAATCATCATCAGCAACACTTGGATCCTTCGCGTTACAAGAAAAAAAGACATTCAAGCAACAGAACTATATACATGAGGGGGAGAAGGAGTGTGTGCAAAATAAGACTTTCAGAACCAGAGAAAAAAGAACAGTAAAGAATAGCAACATAACAACAATGAAAACAGAGAAAAAGAACAAAATCAAATCGCCTATAATTGCCCATCAACTGACTTATTCCTTCTTGTAAGGCTGTTCCAATCCCAAGGCCTTATGCCAAATGCTTCCAGTAGACATGTTGAACCGATCAATGGCACTGCTGACGCTGTCAAGAGCAGGTCGAACATCCAATACAAAGGTGGGTTGGTCGTTTTCGTCCTCGTCTCCCGAGTAGTAGTCAATCACATAGCGGACCTGCGTCCATTCACCAGACGGGGTTCCGCGCAGTACGGTCCAGTCATGTCTGTCGAAAGGAGGGGGCATGCCGTACTTGGACGGGTTGATCTTACCCAGAAGCTGAAGCATGTAGGCCCTGGGCGTTGTGTCGTTAGGGCGCCCAGTGAACTTTAAAAGGCGGGGCTGCATCTTAGTGGCCTTGGTGTGCGGTTCCTCCCACTTGAGGATTTCGTCCCAAGCACCTTCGTTGAGAAAATTGTGAACGTCAACCATGGACTCAACGGCGTCCTCAGGGATTTCGTCCGACGGGCTCTTTCGCAGCATGGCGTTGAACATTTGTTGAGGCGAGGGGTATTCCCAGACACCTTCCTCCTTGGAAACGCCGCGCGGAATGCTGGAGAGCGTACGTTCTGTCGGCAAGGCAATGCTTTGGCCATCGGCTCTCATGGACGAGAGCTCAGGCATGTTATTGAGCGGGTTGAGTGCTTCATCTTTGGCGCCAGGCACAGGCGGTTTGTTCTGTTTGTTCTCGGCGAACCAGGACCACTTGGCTCGGGTCTCATGATCCACAGGGCATCCGCCACCTGGCGCTCCAGCAGCGGGACCACGCTTCATGCAACTTGCAGGGCCAGCCTTTGCCAGCTTCGTGTGGTCGACGGGACAAGCCTCTCTATCAGCCCAAAACCAACCCATGGTGTAAGTAGACAATAACAAGAACTGAAGTGAGAAAACAAGCTAGGCTTGGAATGTTGTAGGGGAAAAAAAAAAAACTTGATTACAAATTTTTTGGTGAATCGGAATCCAAATCGCTATCGCGGGTAAATATTTTGTGAAGGCGAGAAAATTCTTGGGTTTGGGACTTGTTAATTGCGAAGATTCTATTGCATGAAGTTCGGTAGTTGGCACGTGATAATATAATACTAAGTAAATATAGGTCTCGGTATATGTGAGTCTATCGGGGATTGGTAGAAAGCGACAAGATCGGGAACGAGATGAAGAGAACACATCCTGTGCTATAGGCATATACAGGTGAGTATAGTATAAATGGTATAAAGATGATATTATAGTTGATTACTGTCAACTGATGTATGTGATTTCTTTCATGGAGGATGCTACTGTATTCTTCAAGGTAGACGAAATATGACTTACCAATATGAACGAGGAGGCATGAACAGCTTTTGAAACCAAGCCATACGAGGTAAAGACTTGGTTTTAACAGTCTCTACTTTTTTTTTATTCAGCTGCTGTTCAAGATGTTTATGAAAAAAATTAAAGACAGACTGGGGTTTGCAGGACATGCACAGTATTTGCTTACACCAGAACGGTTGAGTTACAATCAATTACTTGATCTGGTATTTATTATTATTATTATTATTTGTTATATGTCAACTGCGGTTTACGTACTTTATAGACGTTAGCAGCCAGCCAGGATACCCGGGGGACCCGAGTCCATTAGCGGTGGTGCTGATTGTCTAAATGGCCTACAATCAATTACTTGATCTGGTATTTACCTTTTGATAACACTTACTATTACTATCCTTGGCATACATGTGTATATCAACTGGTAATTTTTAACTCGATCATTTGATTTTTTAGTATTATTATTATCTGGTTTATTTTAAAAAAAGACTCCAAGATGAAAGAATAAGAAAAAGGAAAAAAAAAAAAAAAAAAACCCCACTAGCAAGTTCTCTATCTCTTCGTTTATTAACTTTACTACAAAGTATCCCAGCCACCTACATCAACGGTCGCATACAGCTTCCTCGCAATGTAATCCGGAATCCCATGCTGCAACCAGAACGTGCGGATGAGATGATCATACCGTTTCTTATTCAGGTACTGAGGCCGGCCGCGTCGCATCGTGTCTTCGCTTTCGCCGTGCAAATCCAAATACGGCGCCGGCATGAATGAACCTTTCTTGTCGTTGAGAAATAAGACTGAGGACCGCTTGGGGAGCAGGAAAATGCCAATGTTTTGGCCGCAGGCCTCAAGGTGGCTGTTGCATTGGCCAACGGTGGAATCGCGCTGCGATTGCTGGACCTTGACCAGCTCGCCGCAGAACAGGCAGATGGCAGGTTCGGCAATAACAGCCTCGTTGTCCTTTGGTCTGAGGATGGGAAGGGAGAAAAACTCGTCGAGTCTGGATGATAGGTGCAGCAACTTGACGACACCGGGGTACTCAATATCTAGTTTAGACAAATCCCAAGATTTGGCCGTGAGAAGCCAGCGCTGAACGAGAGGAGTAGAATCGTCGTTGGCAGTATTGGGTTGTATGGAGCCACCGCCACACATTGAAATAAGTAGATCGTCAATGCTGGGGATTTTGAGGAGCTCGCATAACTTGTTAGCTTCTGGTCCTTCGTGGCCCATATAGTCGTAAGGGTCATAGTCCTTTGCGCAGCGCGCGTACATGAAAATAGCCGTCTTTCTTAGGAACGGTGTCACCGACTTTAGCAACATCGAGTATAGCACGACGCCGAGTTTGGGGTGTCTCCAAACATGTTCAGCACCGCTATGGAGACCAAGTTCCGCCCGAATGCGCCCAACAATAGCCGAGAGAGCTTGGAAAGCAGCGTCATTTACAGTGGTGACAGGGAGTTCAAAGAACACGGGATTCATGGCCCATAAAGCTTCGGAGTTGATTTGGTAAATCAAACTGCACAGGGAATTGAGGATTTGGCCAATGCAATACGTCCGGATAAAGTGATTCAGGTGAATATTATATCCTGGTGCTTGGAAAAAAGTGGCCTCGATCAGACTTGTAAAGGGAGTCGGAGTGATTTCAATAGGCGACTTGTCCAAGGAAGCAAGCTTTTCAGGGAAACCGCTCGCATTCAAGCCATACCTGTTATTATAGCAGTACGCAACCATTGTACTCGCGTACTCAGTCAAGACTCGTACGAGTGTCAACGATAGCGTCGGTATTTGGTCCAGTGTAACACCTCCCATTGGCCCATTGTAGCCGACGCCGCGAAGCGACATTTCCAGGTCAGAAATAGTGGCACCTACACTTGCACATAGCGCCTTGAGGGAGAAATCATTAGGCCGCGAAGCGGTTGCAACACCTTTGCGCGTAAAGTTGGCTGCCACGATGGCGAAGCTGACATCGAGTTGTGTGAGGATTCGCTGGTCCTGTGCAGAGCCGAGAAAAGTGCCCTGCTCACTTGGCGCGAGCCTCAGAATGCTTGCGTAGTGACTGTCCATCAAGCTCGACGCGTTGCGGCATAGATTGTATATAAAGAACTGCTTGTCCTTCGCTTCATTAAACCGTCCGTCATCTAGTACGCCGCTAAGGAATTCCGCATACCTCTCATTGGTCTCAAGCGTGGTCACAATGCTTCGGTTGTTGGCTTTCCAAGGAATAGGAATGAATGTGTTGTTTAGTGACCTACAGAGAGGGCATAGACACTCACATTTATTGGGATCATCGGGGTTGTTTCTTGTGAGCTGATTACCACGCGAGAAAATACTGCTCATGTAGTTGGTATAACAGCTGTAATGCATTGTATGACAGCAGCTTGCAATAACGGTACTCATCTTCACGCTGCTATTTGGGAACCCAGGCCCAATTTTGTTTCCTTCTCTAAAAGTTTCCTTGTATTGCTTCCAAGCATCGCTCCTAGTCGACTCGTCAACATCCTCCGACTCCAGCTCATCAAGATTCTGCATAGAGCCATAAGCCTCGTACACCCAGTCGGGGCTATCAAAAGGAACAGACCGATTGGCATTTGACTTTTGGATATTTCCTAGTACTCCAAAAACGCCCTTGCCATCGCACGGCATGCGGCAGAGAATGCACTGGCTTCTTGGAAAATTCCAATCACCATCCTCATGAACATCAACCTCGGCCTTGTCTTCTTCCTCTGCAATGCGAGATTTGTTTTTTTCAGCAAACATCTTTTGCTGTTTTTGAAAGTTGGCGAGAATCTTCTTTTGCTTCTTCTTTGCGATTTTTTTGCGCTCATCGGACTTTTGCTCTTCCTTATTCTCGCCTTCTCGTTTAGGTTGGGTAAGCTGAATGTCACCAATTCGCTCTTGCATGTGCTTGGTGACCAGTTCAGGGTCCTTGTTGTGGAGAATTTCAATGATTCGAGTAACGCGAGCCTTGCTGGCATGGAAATCAGGATCGCGCGAAATAGCGTAGAGCTGCAAAATGACACTGCTCTTTGTTCGGTTTTGCCATCGCTCGCTAAATGCACTCATTATACCTGGTCGCTCTATACGCAAGTCCTTGCACATGACAGCAGCAAATGTGCTATCGCGGGGGCTCTCAATGTTAGCGTCATCCAGAGCCGCAACGTGAAGCAAACTCAGGACCAAGCTCAAAATGACATCCCCTTCGTGGTCTTTCTCAGTATCCTTCACAATGACGGTCAGCAAGTCGTAAATGAAGCTGGCAAATGGAAGCGTGCGTGTGAATGCGCCAATGCCAACAAACGGTCCAGAAGTGATTGGTTCCAGCATGGGCTCCATGACGATTTCATCCAAAGGCTGGCCAGTGTTCTTGTGAATGAAGTTCTTCAACACAGTCTCCGCTTCGCCCATTTTAGGCGACGAAAAGTGTAAGTAGCAGGTGTCGAACTGCTTCATGTACTCTGGTTTCAGCTCGTAAAGACCGCTGTCGCGGATACCAGTTGGCGCTTTAAAGGTTGTGAGTTCAGACAATACAATCTCAAACATTTCGTCAGTGGTTAACAAGTCAGGAACAACATCACAAATCTCGGAGAATGACATGGGGCGGAATGCAAGGCACTGGATGATCTCCTTTACAATATACTTGCGTTTGCACTCCTTGACGGAAAGACCCATCAGTTGACGGCGTTCTGAGATAAATACAATCAGATAATGAATGAAATCTTCCACCATGTAGAAACGCTGATGGTCGTCAAATGCTGGGTTCGTTTGCCAATCCTGTAAACCCCACCGGTCTAGTAGGCGAAACATGACCAATGAAGGTTCCAAGACGACCAACGAAGTTTGAACCATGAATATATCACGGCTGAATGCAGGATCGCGCAGGGTTATATCGCGGTAATAGTTCATTTGATTTCGAATGCTGAGACCATTACGAACCCAGAGGCCAATCTTGATCTGCGATAGCAGAATAAGAACCCGCACATGATAGTCAAACAGCAAGGCCAAAATGTCTTCTGTAGCATCAAACGGGTAACAGTCGGTATAAATGGAAGGCGGCATCATTAGATCTCGGAGTTGAGCAGCGGTTTCGATCTTGCCGTATTGGATAATCCAAGACAAAAAGGCATGCAATGGGTGGTGTAAGCTGACCTTGCCATCTTCCACGCGATATGAAATGACCGTCATATTTAAAGAACCTACATTCCCAATAGGGACCTCGATTTGTTTGAGAACAGGCCTTTCAGGCCCCACATTCGCACCATCTTTTGACGACGTGTGAGCCCACTTGTAAATCGATTGCGATACCACACGAATGGCTTGCTCACTGTCTTCCTTACTACAGTTGTGAATACCAACTGCAATAGTATTGGCCAGTTGTAGAACAGAAGGCATGCAGTTAAAATATCGAATCCACAAATCGCTTTCAAACTCGACGTGAGTGTCCTTTTGGCGTACCAAGGGCAGCACACCTTGAAAGAGCATTAAGAAATCACAGACCTGCCGAATGCGGTTCATGTTACCAGTGATCAGTTGCTTTTCCGTATTTCGGTTCAAAATGTACTCAAAGTCATGAAACAGCTGGCCAAATCGGCGGTTCTTCAATGCATTCGAGTACTCGGGAATAACGGCCTGGATATCCACACAGTTGACGGGGCCAATCCTAAATTTGGTGAAGAAGTTGTAGAGGCCCGCCATGTACATTGAAAAATAGTTGTAGCTGCAAATGTTGGTGGCGACGCTGGGGGAGGTGAACAGTTGAGTCGACAGACTGTTGACGATGGAGCATTCGGGCTCCCGGTCCACAAGCACATACATTTCAGCGACGAGCGGGTAGAGCTGAGCGTAGCAATGTCCTAGGATGGGTTTGTAAACTGGATTCGAGACCAGAACGGCAATGTAAAGATCGCGTAACGTGTTGCGAAGACTCTTCCAAAGACGGATATCAAAGAAAATCAAGTACTGAACGCGGACGCTGATGCCATCTTCGATACATTGCGGTGGGCTTGGTCCATCGTAAAGCCAGTGGTCCGGCACACTGTCGGGGAAGGTAAGGGTGCTTTCTGGCGTGTTTGTGAGGTCGAGGGCAAAAGGCTGGGGAGGGAATGTTCCGGCCTGTGGGATCCTGGCGCCAATGAGTGATGTGTTGACTTTCTTGATGAGATTTGGATCAGCAGGAACAAAGTCCTCTATGGAAAATGCGTTACCGACGTTCCAGGTTTTGCAAAGAGCCTTGCAGACAAGCTCGCCCAATATCAGGTAGTTGCCGTTGATGGAGGCCTTTGCAATATCCGAAATCCAGTGAATAATGGTATCGCACATTTCCTCTCTAAAGTAGTCCTTCGTCGACCGGATGGTATGAATCATGCCGCTCTTCTCCATATGATACTTATTGTTCAGCATTTCTTCAATGCTGTCCGAGATTTTTAGAATGGCCCGTCCATAATCGTCAGCCACGCTAGTCACCATGTGTCCAAACCGCTTTTCTTTCTTCAAGTGCAGATGTATTAAGTCGATGACCTCGTCTAGTGAATGTCTTTGGTCGTTCCAGAAACTCAGCACGTACTTGCCTTCTGTCGCGTCGTCGGGCACGCCATACACATTTTCATTCAAGCGCGAGATTCTTTCCTGTTCCAGTACCTGTTCCACGCTGTCGAACCGCTGGACTTGTATGTCGGAGGTCGAGAGAACATCTATCACATAGTCGACCGCGGCTTCAATGGCCGCTAGAATGGCAGCCTCCAGCTCCGGCTCAATTGGCGTATGACACGTTTCTAGCTTGTGATACTTGCACGAGAATTGCTGGACCCAGGCCTCTGGATCACCACAATCGCACACGCCGCCACTATCGCGCTGGCTGATCGTAACAATAACTTGATGGCCCCTGTGATCGTCTGGGTTGTAGCAATGCGAACACAGGACACACGTATTGTCCAGTCCACATGTTCTAAAAAAATCAGTTAGTATACTCTTCTCTAGTGTAAAAAGTTCGCTCTGCTACTTACAAGCATCTATAAGTCGGTTCTCCCTTAGTGAACTTGCGTACACACGGTTTGCCGGGGTGAGAGTAATCGGAGCCAGGCTGGTCATGCATGATCCATGTCCGTTTTTCGGATCCGCTGTTTGACGACGACTTGCCCTTTCCGTCGATATCGTAGTTTGGAAAAAAGTCCTTGAGGTACTTGCCATTCAAGGACGCGGCCATGAATAGGGCGCGGCGGAGGTCTTCGCGTACAGCCTCCTTGTACTTGTAGTCGAATTTCTGGGGGCACTGCACGAGGTATCGCCGCAGATCGGCAATAGGATCTAGAGGCATGCTGGGCTATGTATAATAAACAAAATTGCTGAAGATTGGAGTATTTAGAGAGAGAGGAAGGTTGTAGGTTAGGAAGCAGTAAGTAATTTGTGCGGCTTGTTAAATTGAGGTGAAAAGTGATATTTTTATAAACTGCAAGTGTTGGGCTAGAAATTTGACGTGAATCTGATTTCAGGCGGTGGGTTTTTTTTTGGGAGGCAAAATGCGCCACGCCAAACAAGAACGAGTCTGGAATTACAGATCATGAATTAAGACTACGAACTACGATCTACGATCTACTAATATTCGTGGGGTTTGTCATGTCCACTACCAAGCTCAACTTCCATGCTTTGGAAGCCGTCCTGCCCTTCCTTCCCATAGTCATTGTATCAGCTCATTCGTTTTCATTAACTTCATGCAATTGTGTGTGTATTAGATCTACTCCTCGTCTTCCTCCTCGACGTACTTGGATCTGATATCCTTCCACTGCTTCTATAGACATGTTAGCTTGCACCTTCCTTACTAACACGAACTTGAGAAAAAAAAAAAGGGCACAACTTACACCAGCATTGATCTTATCATAGTACGAGTCGACGACCTTGTTGAAACCACTGGTTGTATGTTAGCTTGGGCCGGGTTGTACGAAAGGTTGTTCTCTCGAACAACACCCAGAGCACACTTACACGTCAAAGATGAAGGCGGCACCAAACACGGTCGCAACGAAGACCGAGTTACGTCTGAAAAGAGTGTTGTAAACTGTAGTTCCGAAAGACTAAACCGCGTTACAAGTGTTAGCCAAAGAAAAAAAAAATAAAAATAGACAAATTAGAAAAGTACATGGCCCGTCGTCAATCATGGGCCGTGGTTGGCGATTTTTACATGTCGCATGAAGAACAAGTATCGTGGTTATTCTATTCTCTGTAAACAACGACAGCGACAACGACGAAATTGAGATCGCGGGGAGGATACGATGTAATGGGATGTGCTTTTTTTTTTTTGGACTCGGACTTACCATTATGTGGATAGTGATCTACTAGACTAGACAATAGCTGGATTCGAAATCAAACCAAAGGGAGTTTTTGTGCAAGGATTTCAAGAAGGGATCGATGGTGATCGAAATACAAATCGTTGTTCAATGATGGTGTGTTTCGAAGATCGAGCAAGAGATTATGCTGACCATGATTGGCCCACATGATTACGTAAAACAATATAAGTCACGTGATACGAGAGACTGGTGTTCAAGTCCTAAATTGCGATTGTGTAAGGCAGAAGTTCTAAGGATCATGTTCTGAGGATCATGTTCTCAGGATCAAGTCTAAGTGGCTTCCAAGAGGGAAGCAGAATTGAGGACATGTAATCTGAAAGAGGCGAAAACTGACTATGTTATTTCTATTGATGCTTTTCTTCGTTTACGCAGTCATGCTTTTCGTGATCACATATTCGGCAAATATCACAATTTTGCAAGAATATAATCATTGATTCATATTAAATACACCATTAAAGTTACATGATTTGGAAATAAAGTATGCCATCGCCATGCTCTAAAGATTAAGATGACAGAAATGAAATAAAAATATAAGAAAGTAAAAACCGAAAATAAATGAATGTGAGGGTAGATTGTCGTGACCAATAAATATGCCTCTTTGAGGGTAACGTTTGTTGGCTTTTGTTCATAAAGGAGAGAGGTAGTTGCGTTTGGCAACAAAGTAATAAATATGTTCCAGCTAGAAGTATGCGTAGTTGCAATTAGATGAGCAGCGCACCGAAACAGGCAGCAGCCAAAAGACCTGAAATACCTGTGAAACTGGCTCCATTAGCCTGTTGCATGGTGGTAACAGGACTGGTGGTGTTACTGTGGAAAACGGTCGCAAATGTCTGGGTCGAGACTGCAGCAACGGTGGTTCTAGCGGCGGTCGTAATGCTAGCGGCGGTGGTGCTAGCGTGGTGGACTGAAGTACTGGAGATGGCGGAAGGCTCAAGGGACGAGGATGGAGCGACAGAAGAGGAGGCAACAGCCGAGCTGCTAGGAGCAGCGGAAGAGGTAGAAACAACAACAATAGAAGTTGGGGCAGCAGAAGAAGTTTCGGAAGTTGTGGAAACGGAAGAAGGTTCCTGCGAGCTAGAGGTAGTGGTGGAGATGGGAGCCTCGGAGGAAGAGACTTCGGAAGAAACTGTCGAGACAGCAGAAGAGCTTACGACAGGGGATGAGGTAGAAGACTCAACAGAAGTTGAGGAAGGAACATTTGTAGTAGTGACGACAGCGGATGAAGTAGAAGAACTAACAATGGAGGAGGTAGAGCTGGCAACAGTAGAAGACAGCATGGTAGAGCTGACGAAAGTAGAAGAAGGTTCAGTAGAGCTAGCAACAGTAGAAGATGCAGTAGAACTAGCAACGGTAGAAGATTCGGTAGAACTAGCAACGGTAGAGGACTCGGTAGAGCTGGCAGCAGTAGATGTAGTGGAGCTGGCAACAGTAGAGGATTCAGTGGAGCTAACCACCGTGGAGCTTGCAATAGTGGAAGAAGCGAGAGTCGAGGACGCGGCAGAAGTTACGCCAGAGCCGGCAGCAGAGGCAGAGGAAGCAGATCCGTCAAGGTTTCCGTTAATCTGACCGTCAGTGGCCTTGATAGAGGTCCAAGAACCAGACTGGTCACTGTAGGTGTACTCGGTACCTGTCGAGTAGTCCTGGACGTTGATGGACTGGACGTAAAAGTTAAAGGGTCCAGCCGAGTAGTCGGTCTGGCCGCCTGCCCACTCAATGGTGCCAGGGGCGTTATCAGAGTCACCACCAGCCCACGAACCAAAGCGAACTCTCATAGGAGACTGAGGGTAGTATCCAGTGCCAGGGTTCGCGAGTGTGCGGACGGCAACACCGTCAACGTACCAAACGACGTTTTCGGACGTCCAGTCAATGGCATAAGTGTGCATGGTGGTTTGAGGAGAGTTGACGGCGTGGAATCCACCACGGTCATAGGTAGTTGTGTCTGCCTTGGAGAAGTAGTTGGACTGGACCTGAGTGCCATCGCCTCCGAGCCACTCAATGTCGACCTCATCGCCATCGTCCGAGATTAGAACCATGGAGGAGACAATGCCGACGCCAGGGGCGGCCTGGGCCACAAACTGGAGGTGGCCAAACATGATGTAAAAGTCTGACTGGGCTGTTGGGGTATCGCCCTTGGCCGAGATTTCAAAGTCGGCGCCATTGGATCCGTAGCTGACCTTGTCGGGAGTGAGATAGGCCTTGTACTGGGAGACACTGCCCTTGGTGAAGTCAGTGCTGAGGGATCCGCCGAGGGCTGGGTCGGGGTCACAGGTGCTTTTGAGCGGATTGCAGGTATCGGCCGCGACGGCAGAAAGGAAGGCGGCAAGCAGTGCGAGCTTACCTGCCTTGATAATAGGAGTGGATAGCATTTGAGCGTTTATTTGGGGTTGTTAGATATGATACTAGCGAGTGAATGTAGTGAGCGTTAGAGATTTAGTTTCTGGAATTACCAGCATTATGCTCAGGATGGGCCTGGGTATTTATACGGAAGTAGTCGTAGGAGGGAGGGGGGTGTAGCTGTAGTTATTATTATCACACATATCAGGGGGCATTAGAACGGGCGAGTGTCACGGCATCCGAGTGGTTTGTAGGCATGATCACGACGAGCTGCTTGGAGACGGCGGAATAAGAAAATACAAAAAAAATAAGAAAAAGAAAATCCCGCTGCGATAGTTTGTGACGCACTTGTAACGACATCAATTTGGACGTTTTGGACTCTGGAGAAATTAACGGAAGACTGAATGAATATCAATTGATGGTACCAAGTGATCATGGCAGTGCGTAGTACGTAACAATATTCCTCAGTAGTAGCAATAGTGGTAGCAGAGTAGTAGTAATCTGTCCTTGTAAAAAGAGATGGCAGGACTGGCTTGCCTGTGATAGCCAGTGGCATACGTAGTACTGCTGAGCGCTCTGCCATCCTCTAGAACTTGACGGTGATTTCTATTTTTATTATTGCGTCCAATGGTAAGCCACCATTCCAAGTTTGCAGCTCTAGAAAAAGACGCTCCGCACAACGGGTGCCTCGCATGAAGTGCGCACGGGATATGAGCGCCACCAGTGCGCGCGCGTGCGAGTTTTTCGAGTTGAAGAAATTGGTGGCAGTTCTTATTAATTAATGGCGTTACCAAGTGACTGCCATGCAAATATTAGTTATGAACACTGAACCAGTTGGATTCTCGTACAGCCTTTAATTACCGTACAAAACCGCCATTAATTGTCATAAATTATTAGTCCGCATAGTGAGTCGCTAATATCCCACAGTCTCATGCTTTTTGTGTCTTTATGTTTTTATTTTTAGTTCATGTAGTAGCAGTACCGTGTATTTCATGCCACCCGTCGCTTCCCAGTACCCGAACGGCAGTCCTTGTACCAAGATATCTTCAAAGTTTGTGCCCATAGCCCCTCGTCGTCTACCAGCACGTACTATAGAAGAGCTCTAGTACGTATGATGCGAGTAGTACATACTCAAGCCATGGTATTCATAGCGGTTAGTGGTAACTCTTTACCATGAACTTGAGGGTTCAAAACTAGCTGAATTCGTGGGGAGTCCCTATTAATAGCCCGTGGTAGGAGTTCCAATATTGTAGTAGTATTCCAGTGCTCAGGGCTATCAACCATAGTAGTAGCTGATGGCATATAACCGGCAAGTGAAAGGCGCATAATAATCTCATGGATCCAAAGTGGGTCTTCCCGGACACTTTAATTTGTCTCGTGTTCACTCAGCATTTCGAATATATATAGCTGGTAGTAGTAGCCAGCCAAGGGTGTTTCTGCTCAAGGCTGCCGTAGTAGTAGTCTTGGATTTTCAAAATGTTCTTTATATATCACCACAGTAATCATTGAGATGAACTCTCGGCTGCGCGTCGTAAACTTTTCCGACGTTTTTTTACGTTTTTTACGTTTTTTTGCGTTTTTCTGCGTCTCCAATCAGCGGGAATAAGAATCCTGCAGAAACCAGCGCCGCACCACTCGATTTCTATTTTGGGTGGATCTTCAGGTTCGCGTCAAAGTGCGTTGACGTCACCGCATAATCGATTCGTGCCCATGAGATTTCAAAGTTTTCGCATTGAACTCGAGATCTCGCCCACGGAACTCTAAAAAAGCCAAAGTCAGTTGAATTCTTCTTCATTAAACTCCAAGACATTCAAGTCCCAAGTGCTCAAGTCTCATTTTTAAAACATCAATTTGAATACGAGTACTACTGCAGGCCCTGTACTCTCAGGTGGCGGGAAAAATGCAGCAAAAGTGATGGTGCGCATCAAAGCTTGGACCCCTTGAGCGATCCGCGGGACGGAATCCTATATATACACGCAGCATGAAGTATCGACACCTTCGTCCTTGTATCCTTCACTACAAGCACTTGAGGGCAAAAGTTCAGTAGATGGCGGGGCGAACGAGGCTGTGAAATCCAAATCCACTATATATACCGCAGTACCCTGGTGAATTTCACACACTTTTTGGAAATCAGTAGTGTAGACGATGGTACGTACTCTAGTGTGCCTTCAAAGCGCTTGAATTCTGTATTGATACACTGAATACATAACAGAGTACACGATGCCAGAAGTATGGTCTTTATCTGCATTAAACAACCTCTATGGCTGCTAATAATAGGATATCGTGGTTCCTAACTGACCAATCTCTAAAGAAAATTATGGGGTCATAATTCTTACCATGATTACTAGACACCTTCCCAGCTGACATCGCAACTTGTGATTGTTCCATCCATCTGGGAACTTTGAAGGCCTCGCACAGAACACTGACGCTCGGATGTCTCACGTCGTTTTCCTCAGTGTGCCATCTCTTGGCCAACGTAGTGGCTGCTCCAACTTGTGCCATGCAACACTCGCACACCCCTTGCGTGGCCATCCAGCCTCCCGAAATAACCAACCTACTACACAACTACTAGCTAGTACTACTCCACGTATTCATCATCTCACCTTTCATCACTTAGTCTAAGCCCGTTTCTTTCTCAGGGTTCTAGTACCAACGGTTGACCCTTTGTTAGAATTAAACCCCAGCGCTCGCTTAAAATGGCCAACCCTGCTGTCATTGGCCCTGGCGTCTCGCATGCGTCGCAGGGTCAGACCTTTGCCGCGTTTGTCTCGTCCTTGGTCGTGGCCGTGGCCATCTTCGTGGTCCAAATCACCCTGTTCGTGCTTCTGCGCAAAAGACTCAATCACGTCTACGAGCCCAAAACAATCTTGGCCCCAAAATCCAAACGCACCCCGGCCCCCGGCGCGTCGCTCTTTGCGTGGCTGACCCACGTCTGCGCCCTCCCGCTCAACGAGCTCCAGAAAACAAGCACACTCGATGAGTTCTTTTTTCTGAGGTTTGTGCGCATGCTCGTCATTCTCTTCTCGGCTTCCACTGTCATCCTACTGCCCGTGCTCATTCCGCTTAACTGGCTTAGCGGCGAGACTAGTGAACACCTCTTGGCGGAATCCACTCAGTTTTCACTGGACTGTCTGACCTGGTCGCATATATCCTCGCACCACGCAAACAGGCTCACAGTGCACCTGGTGCTGGTCATTCTTTTTGTGGCGTTTACCTGTTGGTTCATCTACCAAGAGCTGCGGGCATTTGTGCGTATCCGCCACGCTAAACTCATCTCACTTGAACACCGCCAGACTGCTTCTGCAAACACAATCCTGCTCCGGTCGGTTCCTCTATTATACAGGTCAGAAGAAAAACTGGTTGGCCTTTTCTCTGTACTTCCTGGTGGCGTGAAGAAGGTGTGGATCAACCGCGATTACTCGTTGCTGATTGAAAAGATCAAGGAGCGCGATGCAGCTTGCCGCAAATTAGAAGCGCTGCTCACACAAGTCATATTACGGTGTCGCCAGAGAGCAATGTGTGCTCAGCACATTGCCGATAAGCCTAAATCTCTCCTGGTCAATCTATCGAGCAGGCTAATGGCGCCGTACACTGCCAACCTCGACACTGGAATGCCTGGACCACTGCATCCTGATCCCCCTTCGGCCTCATTGTACACCACTGCCAGTACATCCCATAGCTTGACACCAGAGTATCCAGTCTCGTCCAAAGCAAGCTTTGAGGTGTTGGAACTCCCAGGAAAGCACTGGAATAAATACATTTCCAATTCTGACATGCCCCGGATCAAGCTCCCCATGTTCTACGTGTGCGGTGTGCCATTCAAGCTCCCTTGGCTGTCGCCATCCATGGACGCCATAACCTGGCACAAGACAGAGCTGAACCGCCTCAACGCAGAAGTGCACAGACTCCAGCAAAATCACACCGTCTTTGAGCCCATCAACTCGTGTTTTATCCAGTTCCACAATCAACTCGCTGCGCATCTCGCCTGCCAGGCTGTAATCTTTGAAGACCCTCAGCTGGCAGGGCTCAGTGCAATTGAAATTGATCCCCGCGACATCAACTGGCACAACCTAGGCATCAGCTGGCAACAAAGTTTACTACGACATGTTATTGCTACCGCCATCAATGTGGTCCTGATTGTGGGCTGGACGTTTCCCGTCGCCGTCATTGGTATGGTGAGTCAGCTCGATTACCTGCCGGACCTCCTCCCAGGGTTTGAGTGGATAGATCTGATCCCCGCCCGCCTGCGCCTTATTATTTCGGGTGTGCTACCTGCAATCGCCATGTCCGTCATGATGGGCATTGCCCCAGTACTGTTTCGCCAACTTGCAAAGTTCAAGGGGTATTCAACAACCGTTGAAATAAACCAAGACGTGCAATCTTATCTCTTCCCATTCTTCTTCATCCAAGCGTTTTTGGTCGTGGCCATCTCTCGAGGCACCACTGCCGTAATTGCCCAAGTTGTGCATTTACCGTTTACAATGCTGACACTGTTGGCCTATAACGTGCCAAAGGGAGCCAACTATTTCTACTCGTACTTGTTTCTCCAAGGCCTTGCAGTCTCTGGCGAGATCCTTTTGCAGGCCGCTCAGCTCGTCAAAATGTACCTTGTACGGCCATTGTTTACAAAGACAGCGCACGACAAGTTCAGGGCCATGACAGCGGTAGACCCGCTGGACTGGGGATCTACGTACCCGTCGACAACAGTGCTGGCGGTTATTGGACTTGTCTATTCGGTAATTGCGCCGCTTATAACCATATTTGCGGCTGTTTCATTCTCTCTACTGTACCTGGCTTACAAGTATCGAATACTCTATTGCAACAATTCCACTGTACAAGAAAAAAAAAGACAAGTTCATCATTGTGATTATATTTACGCTAACATAATTAGTCGTCTGATTCAATGGGTACGCAGTACCCGAAGGCCATTTTCCACCTGATGCTGGGAGTCTACTGCTTGGAGCTGTGTATGACGGGCCTGTTTATGATGGCAAGGGATGCGAGCGACAAGCAGATTTGCATTATTCACACGGTTGTTATGATTCTGCTGCTGGTTGGCACCGGCATATTCCACTACCGCTTATGCTGTATTTTCAAGCCCATAATAACGTATATTCCTGTATGCCTGGGAAGCATAGGAAAGGAGAAGGATCCGGGGAACTATGATGAAGAAGATGGGGGAGAGGCACAAATATATACTACAGGGGTGGATGTTTTAGGTCGGGGAGGCAAAGAGGGTCAGCAGCAGGAGCAGCAACGCCGGCGGCCTAGCTTGAGGAGCCTGTCTGCCATTTTCTATCCGCACCGAGAGGCTGAGTCAATCGCAAGGGCTGGAGGCGGCAGTGTCGGGGCTGCCATCCAAGAAGAGGGCCCTTACAACCACACCATCTCTGCGTATCCTTCCCATGCAAGAGTCTCCCCCGTGTCTGGGGTTTTCCCACCGGCAGTACCTTCTGTTTCCAAACATGGGCTGAGTTCCGATTTCTACGACGGCATTGAAACGACGCTCGCAAACCTGACGGCCTCGCAGCGGTCACACCTTGTCTCGCGCGCCTTCCACCACGTCGCCGTGCACGCCGCGCGGCCCTGTGTGTGGATCCCCAGGGACGACAGTTGGATTGGAGTTGCGCAAGACCAAGTCGAAGATATAAGACTCAACTACCCGCACGTGCTGGTGTCCCTTGAGGGCTGTGAGATCAGTGCAAATGGCAAGGTGGTGGTGAAAAGAGTGCCGCCGGACTATGATCCGACTCAGATGATGAGGCTATAAGAACTTTTTGAAATGAACTGTAAGCAAAGACGCATGGAGTTTGGAACCGGACAGGAACCCGATAGGAACCGGGGAAACGCGAGTATGTTGATATCGATGATGAGAATGAAAAAGATTGAATGATACCTTTACACGTATATCAAGGTATAAAGAGACCAAGATACCAAGCGACCAAGATACTAAAGTACCAAGAATTGGAAGCGATAAAAGTGATTAAACATTATATTTTGCTAGTAACGTCTGATTGTGTACAAGTATGTAAATGTTAATGTTAATGTGAATGTGTACATTTGAAGTTTGAAGTTTGAAGTTCGGTTCAAGGTCAATTGAAAGTACATTTAGACAATCAGCACCACCGCTAATGGACTCGGGTCCCTCGGGTATCCTGGCTGGCTGCTAACGTCTATAAAGTACATAAATCGCAGTTGGCATATAACAAATAATAATAATAATAAAAGTAACGGCAAGCACAGAACAATAGATTTGTTGATGATGATAAAAAAGTTTTTTTATTCAACTATCTATTTTAGACAGGATCCATTTTAGGCCAGGATAAGGAATTAATAGTTCTTCGCTGGTATTGTATAATAGACAATAGACAGTAAGCACTAGAGCCTACGTTTTGCGATTTAATGTCAAGAGATGCAACTGCACAACAAACCCGGTTTCATTCATTTTATATAACTCAGCTTGACTAATTGACCACTTTTTTCTTTTATAATGATGACTTGGTGACTTGATGGCTTTACACGTTGTGCACCTTGGCGTACTCGGCAATCATCTCCATGTTCTTGCGGCCCATGTCCCTGACCTGCATCTGCAGTCTCCATGGATAGTCCTTCGGGTCCAGAATGACCTCGACGAGCCTCGTGGCCTTCTTGTTTGCAAAGTCCTTGTCGTGGACCACGTCCTGCAGCTGCTTCAAGGTCTCGCACTTGGTCGAAAACACCGTCTTGCCCTCCACGCCGCCAAAGGTGCTAAGCAGCTGCGTCCACTTCCAGTTGGGGCAGATGTCGTTGTACCCCTGGTCGGGCCCCCAGATGGCGCGCTCAATGGAGTAGCCCGTGTTGTTGAGCAGAAAGATGGAAATGTCGAGGTTGTGGCGCACCATCGTGCCCAGCTCCTGGATCGTCATCTGGGACGAGCCGTCGCCTTCAAGGAGCACGACGCGCGAGGGGTTCGAGGGGTTCAGCTCGCGCTGGGCAACGGCGGCGCCGAGCGCGGCAGGCAGGCCGTGGCCAATGGACGAGTAGAAGACCTGGGTCACGATCTGGTTGTTGGCCTTGAATTTAAGGTCCGGCGATGCAAATTGCACGCAGCCCACCTCGGAGACGATCACGTCGCCTGGCTGGATGTAAGCCGAGACCGAGTCCAGCAGCGTTGTGAACGATATGTCAGCCGGCGACGGCTCGTTTTGGGTCATCGTGACCTGGGGCTTGGGCTGCTTGGGCTGCAGCTTCGCAGGGTCGATGCGCGCCACAAGCTTCTCCAGAATGGGCAAGAAGTGCACGCCCTCGAGTCTCGCGCCGGACTTGATGGTCACGTAGAGCGGGTGCAGCATGACGACGTTCTCGTCCTTGATTTCGCGCGAGAAGCCGCCCGTGTTGGAGTCGGTCAGGAACGGGCCGACGTTGAGCACAAGGTCCGAGGCGTGGACCGCGTCCGCAATGCCTTCGCTCGAGGCAGCACCGTTGTAGACACCCACAAAGTTGGGGTTGGTTTCGTCAATGACGCCCTTTGACAGCAGCGTGGAGTAGGCCCACATGTTTGTCTTGTCAACGAGCTCCTTGACGAGCTTGTCTCCGCGATGGCGGACCGCAAGGGTGTCGGCCAGGATGATGGGATTCTTGGCCGCATACAGGGCATCAAGAATCTCAGCTACAATCTTGTCTTCTTCCGCGTCACCGATAGCGTTTTCAATGCCGAGGGGAAGTGGGGTACTGAGGCGCTCGGCATCGATCTCGGGAAACACCATGTCAGTAGGAAGGTAAATGTAACCTGGGAGGGACTGCTTGTAGACCTCGGTTATGACGCGGTCAATCTGCTGGGCCGCCGTTCTGACATCGTAGATGTATTCCGTGGCGCAGCTGAAAGGCTTGGACACCTCTGCGTAGATTTTGTGATTAGGCAGATCGAGCCCTTTGCCGGGCGTGACATGGTGGATCATGAGCTGTTTTTCCTGCACAGGTCTGGCGGTAGTCCCCACGACGTGGATGATGGGGACCTGCTCTGCGTTGGCGCCCGCGATGCCATTGATGGCCGAGAGCTCGCCCACGCCGTACGTTGTGACGAGGCAGATGGGTGTCTGCTTGACGCGGCCATACCCGTCGGCAGCGTATGCAGCATTGAGCTCGTTGCAGAAGCCGACCCATTTCAAGTTGGGGACGTGGTAGATGTGGTCGAGAAGAGTGAGGTTGAAGTCACCGGGGACGCCAAAGACGTGGTCCGCGCCTAGCTGCTTGACGCGCTGGAAGAGGTAGTCGGCGATACGAACTTTTGGGGGGTTGGTCATTCTTGCTGGGAGTAGGTGTGGGGGTGTGTGTGAGTTGTGTGTCTGACAATGAATTGGGGCGCGAGGGAGAGTTGGCGAAATGAAACAAGGACTCGATGGAATTAGTTAATTGGCAAAGTGAAAGAAAGTGCGACGGGTTTGGGTCGAGTATTTATGGGGCGTGAAGCCGTTCAGAAGGCTCCTTGTCGATAGCGCACAACTTGGACTCTAACGGCAGCCCCAGACGATGTGGGCGCGCGGCTTCGGCAACTGGCGCAAGAGAGAGGAGCAAGCAGCGTGGGTATCGCCAGTCTAAATTACTGTTGCGGGTACTGGCGGACTTTGGCCATGGTCCACAGCCAAGGGCCCCTCGGTGATCGCGGCGTCTGCCCGTCTCTTCATATGGCGAAGTGGCTCCAGTGCCCAGCAGGGCCGCTGCGTGCGCTGTGCCTTCAGGTTCCCCGGATTTTTTTTGTTTTTCTTGGTGTGCGTTGTGAAGAGTGTGAAAGATTTTGGGGGGTCACCGTGGCCAGTAGCCGCCCATAGCCAGACCCCCTCGGCACCAGCACAAGGAGGAGATTCGCACTAGTTGTTGCTCTTCATTTCGATTCGAATTGAGGAGGAGGAGTCACTCGGTTCTACGAGCAGCTGACGGGCTGGCTGGGCATCGTTGATTGCTTCAGTGTCGTCGACCAGTACGCGAGATTGGCCCCTGCAGCGTGATAAGCGCCAGACAGCTAACGGCAGGACGAGGAGAGACGGGAGCGCCGACCCGCCGATGTGCGATTAGTCATGCAACACAAGAAAACAACAAATCATTGCATAATCATTAATCATCAAGTGGTGAGCCTAACGTCGTCCATCCACATGCAAAGTGTCTCGGCCTCGAGCTTCTACAAGGTTGCTAGCATGTCGCGACCGCAAGGCTGCCTTTTCTCCTACCAGCTGCTTTATAACTACAATATATAAAATGTCGGAACAAGAGAATGGCACGTCCAAGGAGTCCTCTGTCCCTGAGTCTTCGTCATTGACCTCGCTGTTTGCGAAAAAGCCCAAGGAGGAGTCGAGTCAAGGCTCAAAACGCAAACGCGCTAGCTTGCTGGGGTATGAGAGAACCGACAGCAACGCGATTGAAAACAACAACATCGATGAAGATGATGACGACGACGACGACGACGAGAGCAAGATTATACTCATCAATGACGTTCAAACAGAATCAGCAAGCGACGGGACTATAGATGAAGAAGAAGGGAGCGCAGAAAGCGACCAAGGTAGAGACAGCAAGAAAAGACGGCTTGACCCCACCGCAGCGGAGATTGAGGCGGCGCAGGAAGAGGCAGAGAAACGCGAGCTGGAACTGGACGCCGAACTGGACGAAAAGTACCGCAAGTTCAGGCCGAGAGGGTATCACTTCAACGTGCCTCCCACCGACCGGAAGGTCCGCGTGTACGCAGACGGCGTGTTTGACCTGTTCCATCTCGGCCACATGTGCCAGCTGGAGCAGGCCAAGAAGGCGCTGCCCAACACCACGCTTGTCTGCGGTGTGCCCAGCGACGCCGAGACGCATCGGCGCAAGGGCCTAACGGTCCTTTCAGACACGCAGCGCTGTGAAACGCTCACGCATTGCAAATGGGTGGACGAAGTGATCCCTAACGCTCCGTGGGAAGTGACGCCAGAGTTCTTGGAGCTTCACAAGATTGACTATGTGGCCCATGATGATTTGCCGTATGGGTCGGGGGATGTCGACGATATCTACAAGCCCATCAAGGAGGCTGGCAAGTTTCTGGCGACCCAGCGCACGGAGGGCATTTCCACCTCCGACATCATCACCAAGATCATTCGCGACTACGATAAGTATCTCATGCGCAACTTTGCGCGTGGGGCGTCGCGCCAGGAGCTCAACGTGTCCTGGTTCAAGAAGAACGAGCTCGACCTCAAGCGCCACGTTTTGGAGTTTCGCGAGTCCTTCAAGAACAACAAGAACAACATTGAGTCCGCTTCCAAGGACCTGTACAGCGAGATCCGGGCGTACATCTCCAGCACGCTGGGGGCGACGGCTGGGCCCAATGGGAGCGGAAGCAGCAGCAGCGGAAACAACAGTGGCGTTTCCACGCCTGTGCCCAAGGCCCAAGGGCGAGGAGGCGACCCGGTCACTGATTTCGCGGCCAACTTTTCAGGCGGCGGGGATCTGCTAAGACGAATGCGGGAGTCGGAAGAGGGGGTGGATGGCGGTGGAGACCGCAACAAGTCGACGTTCATCGGAAACGTCAAGGGGTGGATGAAGTCGCGTAAATCTGTTCCTGCATCTCCTGCTCGTGAGTAGCACATGTTCGCGTACAAAACTGGCAGCGCTGCGACCCCCCAAGCAAGCTGCATACTCAAACACATAGTACATACGAGATCTACTTGAAATGGAAGGAAGGGTTTTTTTGTTTTTTTATTTCTTCTGTTCAACTTCCTTCTTTTGGAAACATTATTTTCCAAAGGGACTCCAGCCGGCCTTCAAATTTGTTTCATTGTTTTTTGTTCTTTTCCAGTCGTGTATATACCGCAGAGGGCGTGGTGTTCGTTTTGGGCCAGCACATGGCAATCTCTGGTAATATAGGAAACCAAGTGATCAAGTTCTGGAAACTTTGAACATTTGAGTCCATCAGTACTTGTTCTTTACGCGTACCTAACCCCTATTCGGGTTGCTGGAGATGTTTCAGGAAAACAGGTTGACGTATACGTAAAGAGCATATGCGTTAAGCGTGGCTGATATTCGAATCTTTTCTTGTCAAACTCTTGTAGCTTTGTGTGCTTGATGGATTTCGTTGGCTTTGTGGGCTTTGTAGTCTGGCCATACTGGCTGTTTGGCCCTTAATGGAACTCTTGGACTGTCCTTGTACAACGAGCACAATGAACGCCTTGGAAGTCAACGCCGGGCGGGCCCACGAGGACGCCCTTGCATGAACCTAGCGCTGCGTGCTCTCGCCACTGCCCTTTATTCGGTCACCCAAGCTTCAAAGGTGGTCTTCTCTTTTTTATTTACCAAATGAAGTTCGTCGCATATCACGGCACTCACCAACCAGTCTAAATAGGTTTGCAATGACAAAAAAAATTTGGTGACCCGCTAACACATGGCGCACTAATTTGCGAGGTTCAAATGCCTTTAGTTCATCGCTCATGCTGAGGTCTTGACCATGTAGCTAGCTAGATGTATTTTTGGAGTCAAGGAGTCCTACGACGGGGGCTGTTTTGTGGAGAGCGCTGGGTTTCAGCGGAGTGGGTAAGACTACACAACGCGCCTAGGATCCAGCTCATGGCGATTTGCGCTGATGCTTCGTTCGAGGGGTTCAGCAAGATCATCATGTACGTTTGTTTTCTCTTCGGTGAGCGGCTTTTCGGGCGGTGGGCACCGGTGCCTTCAAAAGCGTCGAATCTTGTTGAAATTTGCTGCTGTTGAATCGTGACGAGATTTTCTCTCGAGATTTGATCCATTGAAAAGGGTCAAAAATTGAAATAAAAAAAATTAAAATCATTATCACAACCGGAGGCCGAACTCTGAGGCGGGGACGATTATGCTTTCGGTCTGCGTTTGCTGTGCATGAGGTCTGCGCGGGCGCTGCGTTTCGCTGCGGTCTGGCTGCGGTTGCTGTGCGTCAGTGCTGCGCTGGGCTGCGTCTGGCCACTGGAAGCACGGCATAACTCAGGCACGTAGCCCCCGAAACGGAAGCCTCTGAATTGCTTTTGCGCACGTTTCGTTGCTTTTTTGAAGGCTTTGTGTCCGGCACCTTTTTGGTCTTTTTCTTTTTTTTTTTTTTTTTTTTTGCTTTTGCATCACCAGCTGGTGAAGCTCAGCGTTGCATTTTTTTGTTTATCAATCATCAATATATATATCGTTTCCCTTCCCACCTTCCTCCGTCTCTCTCTTCCTTCTCATCTTCGCTACTTTCGATTTGACTCTCACTCCTTTATTCGATTCGCCAGTGCCCTGTATTTCACGGTGTCTTGTTACTCACTGTCTCGCCCTCCTAGCGTCCCAACACTGCATCTACGCCTTTAACTCCGCCTTTTGGCTTTCCTTCCGCCCATCCCGCCCCTTACGTCCCTCCGACTTTGATTTAAAATCCCTCCAACCCATCCAACCCCCCACACTTATAAACAGCATTCGCCCAATGACCAAACCAGTCCGGATACCTGCGCCAACACTGAAATCCTGGATCGACAGCAACCAAGTCCCGCTTGCCGTCGTGGACGTGCGAGACGCCGACCACTTTGGTGTAAGTTCCATCACCCTTCAAATTTTCCTTTCTCTCGAGCTCAGACTAACAAAGAACAAGGCACCCATGAACTCGTTCTTCCAAGGCCACATCCGCGGGTCCCTCAACATACCTGCGGCCACCTTCATGCACACGCTGCCGTCGCTTTCGGCGAGCCTCTGCAACACCAAGCGCGTCATCTTCCACTGCCAGATGTCACAGCAACGAGGGCCTGGCTGCGCCCAGGCCTACGCGCGCCATGTCTCGCATCTTCTCCCCGGCCAAGAGGTTTATGTTCTAGAGGGTGGGTTCAACGAGTGGGCCCGGTTATATGGCCGTGATCCGCGATACACAGAGGCTTTCCAACCAGGAGCATATTAACGACATACACCCACGCCCACACCCAAACATATATACACCTTCTTCCTGCATTACACTGGTCCACTCAAGATTTGGTACATGGACATGCCTGATAACCTCTCACGCACTCTCTGTCGCGGAGCATGTGTAAGTGATTGGTGAGATGACTACTCTTTTTTTTTATGATTGACACGACTTTTCTTTGATGGCCGAAAATCCCGGTGCCATTGTTTTTTATCCCCCTGTATTATTTATTATTGTTTATTTTGTTTCTCTGCTAGAATTATTCATTGTATATTACTATTGAACGAACTTTTTTTTTCTAAGCTTCTCAGTAATGATTCAAAAGTTTGTTTATTGATAATCTTGTTTCAGAAAACAGGACAATAGGAGCATCGGCGTGCGGTCAAGTCAAGGCGTGGCTATGAAATGGTGTGACCCTATACTGCTTACAGGCTGAGGGGCACGGCCCGCAGAGCTTGAAAATCAACATCTCCGCGCGTCCAGTTAGATTTCAGGTTCTGCGAGCATCAATTGATAAACTCGATTCTGTGAGCAATATATACCAACTAGTTTTTGGCAAAACTCATGTGCGCCATTGACATGCTAAGGAACCAGTTGCTGGTGTGCTCGTTCACCCATCGATTCAAGATCGTCAAGCGCCATGCAGAGACTCTACCCCGGTAAACGTCATGTGCCTTTCAAAGTGCTGTAAAAAAGCGCTGGCCCTCTGGCCAATCCTCAGCCAGCTCGCGCCAGACCAAGTCCCAGTGCCAGCACTGTGAAGTGGCAGTTCGTGCACCGGTAGACCACAGAAGAGTCTAGAGCTCTCCTTCAATCATACCTCTAGCCAAGTGCCCTGTTCCAACAGCGGCTTCAATCTCACTAACGCCTCGTAGATATGTAGCTTGCCGCGACCTCTTTGGTTACTGCACCCGGGCTCTTCCATGGCACTGAGCTAGCTGCAAGGCATTGCAATGAACGCACTCGTTATCTGCCATGGATGCTATGTATGCACTACGAGACGGTGCCAACCGCGGTCAGGTCCCACCTGATTCCCATGACGTCAACCCGTGTAATCTCACGATCTCCTTAAAAATGCGGGATGCGGGCGAAAATGAAGAGGAACACTGAATTCATGAGATGATAGAAACGTTGTTTTTTTTTGGCTTTTCTTTACGGTGAACATTTGAACTTCACATGCAATCAAGGATCGATTTCTGCAAGCTATCTTGCAATATTATTTAACTCGCGCCCGCGCGTGCGCTAGGTGGAGCGGAGCCCGAAAGGAGCATGCGAGGTGACGATAGTCGAACGTGGAGTTCAAGATATCAACAATAATATGTTAATCCTTAGTGAGTGCTGGTATCAATGCTCAAGGCACCACATGCACCACATGAATTTGCGATCTCATGTATGCAACCATCGGACACGTCTTTGTTCCTTGAATTGGGCAAAAGCCACCCTTGTCCATGGGCCCATTGGGACAGTTGCGGAGCAAGCTATAGCTTAAGATCACGCCGGCCTTACCAATCTGGCCTGCTCTGGTATGCGGACCTCAGCGCGCTTCCGGCTTCATGTATAACTCTATGCTTTATAGTCAACTTCGAAGTCCTAAGTGAAGTTGTCACTCTAAAAATGTTAATTATAATTAAGCTGCTCATACATACCAAAGGAATGGTGATCAAAGAACCCCCGATTCGGACAGAGTCACTTTTGTTGTCTCATTCCACCATGTGCTACTGGATATTACGATATGAGAAGTGTATCCGTTGAGAGTGCATCAGTGCATCAGGGGGGACCGGAGTGCCTTATAATTAAATCGATCCCTCCTTGGCTTTTAAGACAACCTTCAGGTATTAATGATAAGATTGAAGCTCTAGATCTGGCTTTTACTATTTTTCTACAGAGATCGATGGTCGAATCAAGGTTTTGTCAAAGCGCACGCTCTTGTTAAGAACTTGAACAGAGTTGGATCTTGTATGCCATACAAAATAAAAAGTGACTGACTACTTGCACCACGAATTCCTTGCCTTTGTAGTCACGATCCCGGCTTCAAAATTAGTAAGTCAAAGTCGCAGGCGCTTCCAGACGTTCAGGTCGTTCAAAGTTTCCTTGAGCTAGCATCAAGTGTGAAGCGTGGACTGGCTTGGCTCTGGCAAAAAAATGCACGTGTTCAAACCCTTTGCTGTTACTAATTAACTCGATCGTGGCATTTGGAATAGTACGCCGTTAGCTAAACCGTCTCTGCGCTGGAGCCCAAGCCATGACCGGGAGGATTCCCTTAGTAGTAGGCTTCAAGTTGCAATGTGATTGAATGGCTTTTAAACTCATCTTATGGAGCAGGCGTAGAGTTACTCCGCGCCGTCAGGCACCAAACGGCCCGTGTCGGCGAATTAATTGATTCGGCAGTAGCGCGCGCTCTTTCATATGTGAAGTCCAATTTTATTGTTGCGAAATGAGGTTCAACGTCTCTGCTTGCAGTTCAACTTCAGATATCGTTCGTTTATGCAATGCGGGCATAATTTCACAGTTCATTTTGGAAGTAGAATAGTCATCACGTTTTCTCAAATAAAAAAGAAATGCACAGACTTAACTTGGCAGTGTACACCGGCCATGGCAGCTGGGCCTAGAAAACAAACCCCGGAAGAAAATATCAAAACAAACAAACAAACAAACAAAAAACTGCCAGATCTGAAAGCAGGAGTAGCTAGCGATCGATGGGATATCGATCTATTCTGTGCGTGCATGGCAGCTCTTCAAGATGTCATGACTGCGCGCGGTTGCCAGTTTGGCGATCAACAGAACAGCCATCAATCTTCGCGAGCACTCGAGCTCTGCCTGCTGTTTGCTCAACGCATGCATGACTGGTTTCAAAAGGATCCGAAAGGCCTCCGGACGTTGCATTGACGCTGTGCGCGTGGCTTCATCCCTTGCGTGCCGCCGTCAGGTACTATGCAAGTGGGGCATATGATATCCAGGGGAAAGGGGTGGATTCCGTACATACACATCATGATAGCATCTCATCCAGACTTGTCAAAAATTCAATCAAGAGCTTCAAAGTTCTGGCATGGAAGAGCGTTCCATGGATTTATGGCACTAGGACTTGAAGAGGAGAGATATTTACGGGTGCGACTAGCATGTATCAAGTTTGCAAGCCACGGCTTGACACAGACATGCACTTGGGTTTGGAGAAGACCCTCGAGATTGAAAAGACCGTTAACACCTCCTCTCCTGCGCATGCAACGATTATTGTGTATCATGTTGACAGACATTTGAAAGGCAGCTATAGCTATTCAAAGTACTTTTTTACCTATATGCAAGCACAGCATACATGTATCAAGCTCTTCAAGTAGCCCAGCGCTTTGATACTCTATGCGTCTCCAGGGGTCCTCTCAAACTTAAAAGCTTGGATTGACTTTTTTATAGCACCATGATTCAAGTTTTGTTTGTGATTACATATGTAAGTATAACACCAGGATAGAAAGCTGGCATGCCTGTAACTGACTGGCATTCTTCTACCTATGGAAGTATAGTATTGATGGGCAAGCCTATTTTTATTCGTTGGGCTACAAACACCAACGTCCATGTTTTAGTCCAGTACGAATGGACTCATGATAAGTGGATTGATACTGCGACATGTGTCTTTACTGTCATGAATATCAGCCTGCTCATGGTTTTGCACTGTCAAGTCATGCCTTTTTCATTGTGTACACTTCGAATGTTGTTTATACAACTGTTGCCGAGATGTTCCTAAGATATAAACGAGCTAGAGATTCTATACGTTTCTATACTACTTTCTTTTCGAAATTTTTCCAGATTTGTATTGCCTTTCGCGAATATACGAAACTGAATTTAAATAGAACCTTAATAGAAACACCTTTGTTTTTTAGTTGTGGAAGTCTCAAACTCACTTCTTTCCTGCGGGGGCCAGGTACGGAGCCCCATCCATGGATAAGCTTGAATTACTTGTAGATCGCCTTTACTAGTATTTTCTACTACATATGTAGCTCCGAAACCATTCCAACTCACTGGCATCTTGGCACTTCGTGATGGCACGGTCTAGACTATGAAACAACCCTTTAGAACGTTTTTACATGAAAAACTTTTCAAATCCTTACTACGCTTTTGCCCCTTGGAAATTAATTCACTCTTTCATACATGTAGTAGGATGTTAAATCTGTTGTGGTGTTCCTGATCCACCGTTTTGGTAGTGCAGATCGATTCAGGAACCGAAGCGCACACGCAGAGAGCATGAAGGCGCCAGCGTTTATGTATAATATGGCCAAACATGCCATGTCAACTACATACATAGAGAGCAGTGCGACTCCACATCTCTATCGGTACGTTGGTAATGAGGCAGCTGAGCCCCACAATCCTCGCACAAATGACTCCCATTGGGAGCTCTCGCTACATAGTTTCTAGCGGTGTACATGTATCGGCTGTATGTGTCAGATAGTACTTTTTGGTTCATCGATCTGACGCAGGTCCGGACCTGGTCTCGCGGGCTGCCAGTGCTGAAATACGATGCTCTATAGCTATCAATGTACTGTACACTGTAGAAGCAATGAGATGGACCGGTGTCTACTAGTAACCATGATGCCGATTATATTCTTGCCAAAACCCGCACTAATATTATCCAGGCTGTAGCCGAAGCGAAAAGCGGTGATTATAATATAGTAGGCTATGTAGATGGGGGGGGTGGCTGAATGAAAATTGCTTTTACCAAGATTGGGCAGTTCGTTAGCGAGCATACATTTCTTGAATTTTTTTTCAGCGCGAGTCGGAGCTTCAAGTTCAATTGTTCAACGTGGCATACGTATGAATAGCGCGCGTGCCTTTTCAAGTCCCACATAGTAGTGCACATCAGATCCCCTGAAAAACGAGGTTCGTTAGTAGCGTTTTGATGAAATGTCTATTTTAACTCCAACATGGAGTACTAGTTGCCACAGCACTCAATGTTGCTCATTACTTCTTAGGAGTGTTTTCGCGCCTCACTACTACTACCGAGCTCAAGTCTCTGTAGCTTTTTTGAAATCAGACTTTTGCATAAAGACAGTTGCGACTACTATTTTGACGTTTAAAGAGCTTTGGTGTATACTCAAGAAGTGATCTGACGTGAGAATAATGTGGCGCCCTTACGGGCAGTGATAACGCTGCTATGTAACGTAAATCAACAGCGTACTAAGCCTCCGAGTCATCTTTACTAGTAGTCTTATGATAATTAGTTGTACGTTTAATAAGTACAGTGGACTCGAAACTTCAATTTCATCCAAGTTGAATAATGTGTACAGTGTTAAGCGTTTCTAGGAATAGACCTAGGGAGTTCAAACTATTAGTAGTACTAGTTGCTGATTTTGATCTAGCCCAACTGGCATTTCACGATACGAGTTAGTACTGTTATAGTAACTGGTGGCTTTGTACTACACCGGCAGCTACAAAGGGTTTCAATGCTGCGCAAAGACATGGATCATTATACAAGCACGCGCTGATGTTTTGATGTTTGATCACCATGCCTCTTGCCTTACCAGCTATTTCGCAGCGCAAATCAGGGTACCTGGTAACACAGTACGTGGAGGGCCTGTGAAGAGCCGTGCCCTGATTTTCACTTTTTCTTTGGCTTTATAGATCAGCAAACTCTTTCCTGAAAAAGCAACTTGCTTCTCAAAATCAGCCGAGTTCAATGTTCAATATTTTCAAGTTGTTCCTCCTCAATCCTCAAGGCTCGACGTATACCGACTCGGAGTGTGCTTGTCTCATTAGTTACGCTGTTGTTGCGAGTCAGTAGATCCACGTAGACCCGCCTAAGCGTCCAGTGCATCATGATCTCCATTTATAATTGCTCATCTGCCAGCAGGCATCAACTCCAAATGTTCAAGTTGAAGATATGCCAGCAGATCTTAAGTACACATGCGAGAGCGTATGGAAAGAATACCCGAAGTGCACTTGAGTCAAACTTGATTTATCGATGATTAAACAGCTCAATTGAGTGGGGGTTTTCAGGTATACACGCACCCCCCATGCCAACTGCGCGGCGTATACGGGCCCTAGGCTTATCCTCATGCAAGACTCTCAGCGGTGTGTAGCAATATTGCAAGCAACTTGAACTCTTGAGGTGAACTCTGCTAGATACTACATGTATGGACCTCAGCTTTTATTTTTCCAAGATTCAAGTTATTCCTTTTTCTTGAGCTCTGCTACTATTATGCGAACTGTTTTGCTGTCCGCTCTTGTCTCTGCTCGTTTCAAACTTTGAACAGCAAAAAAACCTAGTTGAAGCCGCTTTTGATACAAGATTCCGCATCCTTTATTTGGGCCAAAGCTCCTCAATTGTAGCACATGTACTAGTAGTACTAGTGCTGGCAATACGTAACCCCTTACTACTACGAACCTCTTTTATTACAATTATTCTTGTTATACTATATCAACTACTATGGTTCTTACACTCCTTAGACATAAGCAGCCAGCTAAGATCTTTGGCAGGATTCAAGACAATCTATTAATATGAGTAAGTGCTTACGTAATCAATTTCCTGCAAAAGAAAAAGGAGAAGGCCGAGTGTCAGTGCACTGGCCTTCTCCCCAAAAAAAACGTCACTACTCTAATCGAACAATTTAGGCTGTAGGCTATTAACTGCGGGCCCTCAGTTTTTAGTCTTGAGACGTATTGTACGATGGGAGTCGACGTGTCTTTATAGGTGGTCAGAATGACCGTCTCCCTAGACGAGGGTTAGACCATCCCTTATACAATTATGGGATGGCTGGCTAGCGGCGCCTGCGCGGAGCTAGCGTTACATTGTGATTGGCTGACTGGCTAAGCTGTGCTTTGCCAGCCAGTTGACAATTGACCTACTGAGTACAGCTCAGGCAATGGTCTCAGAGGAACAAGATCAGGCGACATAATGGCAGAGGAGTCTAGTCAGGAAAAATCAAGTATACGCACGACTGACTAGCGGCGCCTGTGCGGAGCTAACCCTATACTGTGATTGACTGACTGACTGAGCCTGTGCTTAGCTTGTCCTGCTGAGTACCATGCACGCTGTGGCACCCCAGAGAGAATAGGTTTGACAATATGAAGGCAGACGAATCTAGCAAGAACAGAAGAAGACACCGAGGGGAGGAAGACCCCAAAGAATCAGAAGGTCCTGAGAGGAAAGTGAGATATTTATACTCGCCTAGGACAGGGTAAGGACATTCAGGAGGGTAATCTTACAAAGGAGGGTCAGGGTTCAAGGAGTGAACCTATGCTCAGAGAGGTACGCTAGGTACAGTACATACCTAAGATATCATCGGGCTCAGCAGGGAAAGCTCTGTACGTTACAAATACGATTTGAGGGATGGACTTAGAAAACTTCAAAATTCAAAGTTAACTTTCGGCGCGCACAGTCCTAGTGGCGTTTGATAAGTTAAAGGCGCCGTGTCCCTTGTATACACACACCTTGCAAGTCACTAGCAGACTAAGATATGTGCTGTACAGTAAATAGTGAAATATGGAGTCCGCACACCTTGTGCGCGTTGTCCTGCACGCCAGTCGTAGATCTAACTCAATCTCAGCGCTCAAACTAGTGTTGCCCCTGAAAATTGCATCTCGAAAATGCTTGCCAAATTGTTGCCAGCACTGAGCTTGGGAAATGGTTATGTAGTAGGTCGACTGGTAGCTATGCAGTAGCTGGCAATCTTCCCCGCATGGCACTTTAGTTGCGGGCTGTAGTATTTGTGTGTACCGAGTTCAACGCTGTTCTTTTTTATCAAATACAAGACATGGTTCATTAGTTCTCATGTTATATATTTGAATGAAAGTTTATACTTTATGGCTAGCCTTGAGGCTGAACCTGAGACACAATTGTGATGCAGCTCCTTCAGGAAGTTCTCTCTCTGTAACCCAAGCCAGTCAGACTTTTATTCTATCAGACGTTTCAGCAGCCTTATATAACAAGAATTAAGATCTGAAATTATGTGCTCAAAGCGATTTACTACCCTTATTCTTCTTATATATCAACTAATTTGTTAGTTCATGTAATTGTCTATATTTTGCCTCCGCCCCTCAGCCCGTTCTAATACGGCAACCTGGTTCAATCTGTTCTTTCCAAACCATGATTCTACGTTAAGAAAATCTGCTCGAACGGAAGAGTATGACTCAGGACTCGGATATAATACGGTCCATAGATCAACGTCTCAAAATACGGCGTGAGAAAGGTTATCAAGTGCAACTTTATCGACATGTATCTCTTTTGTTTGTATCGAGACAGTTATTTCATTTTATTATTATTATTTTTGTTATATATCAACTATGGATCATGTACTTCTCAAACGTTAGCAGCCAGCTAAGATCCCCGGGAGACACGGGTTCGTTAGTGGTGCTGATTGTCTAAAAGGCCTAGATGGTAAAAAATTTCATTTTCAATAGAAAGCAAGGTTTGTTACAGTTGTTGTATCTATTACGCTTCTTTAATAAACGTCATTGTAATTTTATCATCATTTCTTATCTGGAACAGGGTACAAGTTTTATTCTTTCCTTGCAGCGTCAACTGTTCGATAAACCAAGTACATACTCCATATGTATTCAACGTCTGTAAATTAGGAAAATGCAAAAATCATACACGGATGCTGATGGTGCAATCACATACACTACTTAAACTTGCTATGAATGCTACGGAGGATTAAACATTATAAACTTAACTGCGCGGCGAAAAAGTGTTTGAATTTTCTTTCTTACTATTGCATGCTGAGCTCTAACTTCACCTTTAAGTCCATCTTTAACCTTATGGAAATCCGCATGAATAGCTATTCTCGTAGTAACATCCTTATTGAAATGAGCATGAGTCAAACTTAACTTATTTAATCTTCCCCCGCAAAGCGAAATTTGAAGCACTTTCTCAAAGACCGTGACTTTTATCTAAGATGACGCTCGTGCTTACATAGTAGGCTTTGTACGTGAGGCGACATTGAAGTCTCCGGATGCCCAATGTCTAAGACAAGGGATGTTTTTTTGTTACTATTGTAAAGCACACCACGCATGAAAAAGGTTTTTAAAGGAGCATGCATTTCTGGAGAAGGCGATATCAACATATGGAGAAAGGCACTTTACACACAGGTAGAAAAAAAGCGTGGGGTTACAACTTGGAGATGGAGAAAATGGGAGCAATTCAAACGTTACAAGAATAATCTCTACACTTCAATAATAACGAGAGATTGTCGGCAATTGGCCGCTTTGTTATCTGAAATGTTACAACACCGTGGCTCAGAAGGCCAAAAACACACATGGATAGACAAGAACAAGAATTGAGCATCACGATCAGCGACGAATCAAAACTAGCTAGGCATTACGAACGTCCCATGCATACAAAAACAAGGGGTACGCATCGTGTAGTGGGAGTCGCGATATCTAGAGAACATGTATTGCACACCTCCTGCTTTTTTCTTGATACTCACCAAGATATGCATGATGACACAAGTGATAACGTCTTCTATGGCCACGGGGGAGCTAGTGTTAAACATGACCTGATCAAGAAGTGCTTCATTTCGGCATCGACCACATCTTGAACGCACGTAAATGATATATATTTCACAATCACGATCCATTATTGGCCACGCTTGATAGAGCAAATACCCACTACTTCTGAGAGAATAGTTTCATACAATTTATTCGGCTATAAAGTTGCTGTAAAATACATTCTTAGTTGGTGCCGGCACGCTCCAAAACAACCTCATAGGCAACCTCGCTGAAATCGGTTCCCTGAACCTCGGTGGCAATACCGGAGAGGGAGCGACGGAGGGCCTCCTTGGAAGAAGCGTAGGTCATCTTGCTCTGCAAGTGGGTTAGTCAGTTCAGCCAACAAACATATAATACATACTCTGATAGGAGCGGTATCAGGAGACCAGATGAAGAAGACAATCTTAGAGCGCTTTCCAGCATCGGGAGTCTCGTACTCAAAGTCGTAAACGGCGTATCTGCAGTCGTTCTCAGGAAGCTCGCTCAGGAAGTCGTCGTAAGCAGGCTCCTTGGAGGTCTTGGAGACAATAATCTCGGTCTTCTTGTCGTTCAGGGCGTAGATGATGAACTTGTGAGTCTTTCTCAGCTTCAATTCATTGAAGACAGTGAGAGCCTCGTCGCTGACGGTAACACCAGATCTGGACTAGATGTCGTGTTAGATTGATTGATTGTTGTAATTGTTGCAAAGGCATACCATTGTTTTTCTGCAGACGACGTTAGTGAATTGGACAACGATAAAGAAACAACTTGCAAGAATGCAATGGTTTGAGGAAGGCACTTACTAAAGTTTGAATGCGGGATTCTAAGAGTTGAGGAAGAAGAAAGAAAAGTCCACGTAGGGATTTATACAAATGAGTTGCTAAGCACGGAAGGGAAACCAGCTGAGCGGAAAGATTGAAGAGGGTGGTGGTGGTAAAGGGAAGTTTCCAAGAATCGTCCCAGCAATCTAACGCCGCCAGCCAAACAAACAACGGAGCGTCGAGACGGGTAACTCGGACTGCCTCCCACCGCCGTTCCTTGTGCCAGCTCAGCAAAACACTCGCGCCACAAGAGCGTTGGGCTTTCTGCTCAAGGTCTGCGAGATATGCGCTCAAGTCTGGAGGTGTTCACTGTAGGCCTCAGGCTGACGCTCAGCTACTGCTCCTCGGCTGAGCCAAATGCGCTCGGCGTTGGGCTCGAAAGCTACTCGCTGTTCAGATCTGCGTCATCACGCTACCCACCCTGGTTTCATGGTAGTATCCGGAACGTCCAATGGCCCCGAGTCATATCATATCGTTTATGGCGTGTATTCCATTAACTGAGGTTGCTGATAAGTATGTAAGCAAATGGTGTATATTCACCTCTACTAGCTACAGTAAAGGTAGTACTGAAAACCTCCAGCCAGTATCATTTCCTGAGCTAGCTATCGGCAAGTTTTCAGCTGAGCCAAGACATAAGTCTGATGTTGACAGGACACTTCATCGGGTACCAGGGACCTTAAGCCAAAGACATATATTCCTACGTGAGAACAACATCAGGCATTCAAATGACTGAAAGAATTGCAATGTTTCAGTGTATTTCTGACAGAAACGTAAGATTGGGGCTAGGTTCTAAAAGACTTTAATCTACGTGCAACTAAGCTGTTTATTATTCAATCTCTTCTATTGCCTTTTATGTATTCACTAGTAAAATGACGATTTTACCAAGGTGATGCTGTAAATAGCAGGTTTTGTGATGCCTAATCTTCATGTGCATGGCGATGAATCCCAGGATATTCCGGTCATCACGTGACTACTGATTTCATCTACTACTCGCTGATCATAACTCCACTTCGATCTCCCCAGGTCCCGTCGTCAACAATGTTGAAGCTGCGCACTCTGTCCCTTAGTCGTGGCATACGACCACTCCAGAGCCACCACCAGACTGTCTTTAGGCGGCTCTATAGCGACAGTACTGCCGAGAAACCCATATCCCCTCACGTAAGATGCACTTGAAAGCCACTCCCACTAGTTGCGATGCAATTCGCGAGAAAAATTCTAACTCAAATACACAATTTTATTTTTCTTTCTTGCAGGTTGCGATTTACAAAAAGTTTTCATCGCCGTTTTTCAAGGTGCTGGGAATTGCCCTGACGGTCTTTTTGAGCCTCAAGTATACTCGAATCGCGCTGGTTCAAGAGGTTGACGGCAAAAAAGAGGCAGAGACGGTGGAGAAGAAAAGTTGAAAAAAAGAAGCTCTTTGAACCTGCAAATGTAATTCAATGACAATAATGAAAGTATATTGAGTAATGTGCAGAACGGTTGACTGCCGGGGTTGAAACAGCTACCTACGGCATAGGAGAACAAATTATTGGTACAATTATTATAAATTAAATTATGCGCTGAAATATTATGCTTAATTATTTCTATGGGTCTAGGGGGTAACTATACCCGTTCAGACTTCGAGGGTCATTTAATTGATAGGCATGCCGCAGGTCTTGCATGTTCGGTGGTGGGAGAAGTGGCAATAGGGGCGGTGGTGGAGGAGGAGGAGGAGGAGGCAGAGGCAGAGGAAGGGGCGGGTAGAAGACGCCCATAGGTTGTATAATTGGTGGATGCGAGTGGAGGCTACGCCAATATGCGTCGTGTGGTATGAGTTCGTAAGGAGCCGGATAGGCAAGTGGGGGAGGATATAATGGCGGATAAGCAAAACTAGGTGAAAGTGGGTACCTCGTCCGTGGTTTCGGGGCAATAGGTCTGAACTTTGTACGCTTGGCTTGCTTCGAGGGAGCATGACTTAGCGGAGGGATTGCATGAGTGATGATGGGTAAAGGCTCTTCCTCCATTTCAGCTGGTTGAATGTCGAATCCTTTAAAGGGTGCTTTCTTTTGCTTGTACTTGCGCCGTTTCGGTAATGAAGTAATAACTTCAATAAAAGGAACAGCTTCAGTGAATGCCAGACCTTCCACGAGTGGAACCCTTTCAGCAATTGGAACAAGTGGCTGGAATCTATTAAGTAAGTTTGAACTGTTTTTATCATGCGTTTCTGTGATATGCTTAATATCGACATGTCTTTCTGGGGTGTCTTGATTAGATGTAAGGTCTTCGTAAAATGTTTCGTGTTCAAAATCTTGCTCAAAATGGCTTGGAGAAGACGATAAATCGGAAGTCTTGGAAGCGGGCCCTCCAGTATTCGTCATTGGACTAGAAAACTTTTGAATAACTTCAATCTCCTCAGAGGTGCCTTCATGGGATTCGACGTCTTCATGAAATGATTCTACTTCGACAACTTCTTCATCGTGGCTCAGAGAACGTTCAATATCACTAGTTCTTGAAGACAATCTTCTGGGATTCTTTGGCGCAACAACCTTTGACGCGAGAGTCCTCTTGAGCAGTCTTTGAGAACGAGGATCTAGTTTTGCACTACTCCTTGTTATCATTCCACAAGAAGACATCGATCTTGTTGTTCTCAATCTAGTAGTAGCACTTTTGGACAATGCTTGTATGTTGTGAGTTCGTATTTTTGGCACTTCTTTTTTCCTAAGTTTTGATCTCTTGTGAGTCGGGTATAGAGGCATGACCTCATCAGATTCTTCATCGCTCTCTTGTTCCAGGGGTGTTTGTTGTTTCCTTCTTGAACACCTCTTCAACTCTGGTTCAGGAGATCTAGCTTTGACATCACTCGTAGGTATTGATTCTGGATCGAACTCTCCTCGTACACCTATGTTTTTAAGAGAAGTGAAATCCCACGCTCTAAAAAGCTCAATCGGCTGCTTTTCGGGCTCTACGGAAGGCCAATATGCATTGAATAAAACAGCGTGACGATTGCATCTAGGACAAAGTCGCGTGGGAAGTCTCCGGGGTGCGACGCTGTCGTCGGGAGCAAAAAAAGGAGTTTGGCAATTCACACAGTCCAAAGTCAAGTCAGGATCCGCCTCGAGAGGGCTCGCATGATAAAAGCGCTGCAGCTCTTTATACATGTGGTTTCTGGATAACTTCGCCAAAATGAAGTCACGTAGAGTATATACATCTCGATCTTCTCTAGCCAAAGTACGACATTCGTCCCTCCACTCTTGTCTCGTGCGAGTAAAACGGGCGTCATCTCCCTCAAAAGTAAACTTAAACAACCTATTGTCACCACCTACTCCAATCGTTCCCCGCTGCCTTAACCTGCTTTTTAGCGAGTTTCGCATTTCTGCGTCCGATTCAACGCTGGTTGCTGGGGAGTCAGCATCTGCTGCTAAGGAAGGAGACCTAGAACTGACCTCGCTGAGATCGCTCAACTCGGCTGCTGATACTAAGCCATTTAACCGGTGTAATTTCCGATTTTTTCTCATAAGTTTTGTCATGGTATCACTTTCGTCGGCCGATGGGCTCTCGTTTGGAGCCCCAAACCCATTCACTCTACCGATTTCGCATGTGACACACCGGCATTCTCTATTCTTGAAGCCAAAATAATTCTTCGCGTAAGTAACAGTGAGCTCCTGGCCAACGTGTATATCTTTAATAGCACGGAGTGCTATTTGTTTACCCTTGCGCGAGAATACGCAGTTGGGGTTACAGTCGTGGTTCACAAAACGAGCAGGGCCTAACAAAAGATTCGAGCCATTTTCGGTGTTTATAATAGAAAAGTCCGTTTCTTCTGGAAAGCAGTCGTCGTCTTTCAAGTCTGCTAGCCACCCATGTAGGAATAGTATAGGCTGTCCCCGTGGTATTAGTTGTCGTGCAACGACACAGCCTTCTAAATGAGTCTGGTTTTGGTCCGCGATGCCCTTCAAAGGGTATCTATCTGTGACGTCTATCTCGAACCTGCACTCTGGCAGATAGATCTTGAGATATAGTAGGCAATAATGCATAAATAAAGTCTGCTGCGGGCGATCGAGCTTCGAAAGAAATCGCCTGATGCCCGGAAGATCCAAAAATGCGACAACCCCATGACGTAGTGAACTCTCATCTCCATTTTTGACGTGCTTGTTGAGGATATTCAAAATGTCTTGGGTATCAACATTTCGAATCGGTTTGTATGGGAGTATTTTGCGTGCGCTGGTCAAGTAGTGAATCTAGCCTAATTAACATTTGAAGCGGCTGAGAACAAGGGAGATGTTGGAAACATACCTTGTCAACAAAACAGTCGGTCAAAAGGTCGTCAAAAGCCCCAAGATCTTTATATTGGATCTTGTCCATGGGGGCCTTCTTATGGTTATGTAGGAACTCATCGAACAAGCTCGGCTCCTTCTTTCGTTTTTTATTCTGCTCTAAAATCTGTGTCGTTTTCCGTGTTGCTGCGCGGGTATAAATACGAGTTGCCGGAACTTGCTTCTTCGCCATAATGAATGGAGGGCGAAGAGAGTGATGGAGAGTGCCGGTATATTATAATCTTGACGGACAAATCAACGAAAGACCGGGGGTGAAAAGTCACACAGGGCCTATGTTTATAAGATCAGCAAGGCTCAGCCCAAGATGCAAGCGCTACTTACAAACCATAACCATAGAACGAGACCGCGAAAAGGGTGTATATCTGGGTGCAAAGGGAAGGAGCCCAAGTCGCGAATGCCATCGACAGGATATTTCAAGGCGTACTCGAAAGGCGCTTGAGTGACCTAACCCCACATTAGCTCATCTGTGAGGTAATCCACACCGCTTAATCAGAAAGCGCGAATGCTAAGTCATCGCGATTGAATCAAAACTTTGCACCACCAACAAGTTGCAGGCTGAATTGCAAGCATAAATAGAGAGGCAAATCCTGCTGAGAATCGCAAACATGGTGGAGGTAAGTGTCAAGTTGGAGGTGAAAGGGCTAATTGCTGACCATGGGTAGAAAGCTGATTTAGATCTCAATGAGCGACGATTTCAGCTGCGGGAGATAAACATGTCCGTATGGGACGGCAAACAAGGTAAGTGTTATATCAATGTTGCAGGAAATTCTAATCAATAGATGTTTTTGCGGTCTCGGATAAGCTGGACTCGAGTTTAAAAAAGAATAGTGGATTTATTCGCAAAGTGAGGGTCTCGTTGACGGAGCCGACCCTGCCATCTCTGATTCAAGATGTGCAGACTCTTTCACTAATGAAATATCTATCAGAAGTGATTTCAGCTCTCACAGAGGGTTTTATGAAATGTAAATCTACAGCAGACCTCTTTGCTGGAGTAGAGGTTTCATCAGCGCTCTTCCAGCGGTTTGGAACCGAATTCTGCGGTCCATTACTTGCAAACATGCTTAGAGGCGTCGCCAACCCTACGAAAGCACAGCTTGCAACGCTGTCGGCAGAGGACCGAGAAAGGGAGGGAAAGGCTAGACTAGAGCGACAGCGAGTAATTATCCGAATCATCCTTGAGTTGTGGTTTGTTGGAGTGTTCAAGTCCACGGCAGACGTTTTGAGTTATGATCTTCCGTCATTTGCAACAACAAAAAACACTGGAGGCATTCTTGATCCGCCTGCTCTGTCGGCGGTGAAGGAAATACTGAGCTCTGACCTGATTAACTTTAAGCCAGTATCAATTGCAATCATGATTATCAAGAACTACGGAAACGTTCTATTGGGAAATTCAAGTCTTATAAATCTAGAAGAGACAACGCCGCTGGTATCTCGCGACATTCAGCTCAAGTTCCGCAAAGTTTTTTCTACCTATGCGACAGCTATGGAGAGTAGGATAAGATCAAGAGCCGGTAAGCTTATTGGGATGGAACAGTTTAATGAGTCTTCGTTTTTAAGGACTGGACGGGTAAGACCAGAGTATGAGGAGGAATATACAACCATGATGAGCGAGACAGAAGAAATGCTTAGCAATTGCAAGGATCTGTTTGCTGTGTTGGATCTTCAAATGGGTAAAATATCTTTGACGAGCACCAAAACCATGAAGGAGTCTGAAGATGAAAAGGGAGACTGGGAAGACGAACAAGAGCGACAATTTTACGAGGACATTCCGAACTTGGTTTCGCAAAAGACCGACGAGGTTCCTGAGCCGAAAGACAACGACGGTGCCTTGCTTGAGGAGTTTGAAACTCTCAAGAAGGTTCCACAACAGATGGAGAAGGATGTCGATGCTGATAAAGAGGAGGAGTTTACGTATAAAGAAAAGGCAGATGATGACCTCGTATTTGTCACTGACGCCGAAGAAACAAGCGCCAACGGTGAAAGAATGCAAGAAATCTTGTTTCTGCTGACCGAGTCACCCTCGCGCGAAGTCGTTGACAGATGCGCCCGCGATTTCACACATGTCAATAACCGAGCTTCTCGGCGCAAGATTCTCAATCATTTCATTGGCATGAAGGTCTCCAATCAATACAAGCTGCCGTTTTTTGCTCGATTTATAGCCATCGTGTCGCCTCTGTGTCCTGACTTGGTGAGAGGCATTCTTGACTACCTTGGAGAGTACTTTAGATACCTGCTGCGCAAGCCATTACAAGCGCTTTATTTGACTCGACTTTATATCATGAGGTTCTACTCTGAATTAATCAAGTTTGGCCTGGTGCCAAAGAAAGTTACATTCCATCTGCTGCACGCATGCATCATGAAGTTGAGTCATGCGACGGTAGAGATGCTCTCACATCTGCTAGAAGGATGTGGACGATACTTGTTTAGGAGACCTGATACTAACATGTTGATGGTCAAGTATCTTGAGTTTCTAAAAGAGCAAAAGGCACGAAAATATATCGCTTCTGATGACCGTGCAATGCTGGCGAATGCGTTGTACTACGTGAACCCACCGCCAGAGATTGTGGTAGTAGAGAAAAAACGATCTGTTGTGGAGCAGTACATTCGCAAGCTGATTTATGTTGATTTGGATGACGACAATGCGGTCAAAATATTTGAGCAGCTAATGAAAATGGACTGGAATGACCAGGACACGTTTGCTGCTTTGAGGAAAGTGTTTTGCAAGATTTGGAAGGTGAGGCAGGGAAACATTGGAGTCATGGCCAAGTTTGTGTATTCATTCAAGCCTTATTACTACTCATTTAGCGTTATAATTGTGGATAGCGTGCTGGAGGATATTAGGGTGGGGATTGAGCAAGGCGGATACCGCAATAACCAGAAACGGATTTCGCAGGTCATGTACCTTGGCGAACTGTGCAATAACAAGATTGTGGATCACACGGTGATTATGAGCACGTTATACCTTATTCTGACGTTTGGATATCCGAATAACCAGCCCACGCCCTTGGGATGCCCACTGGACCCTAGTGATGAGCTGTTCCGAATTAGATTGGCGTGCAGTTTACTTGATTCGTGTGGAAAATTTTTGAACAATGCGGATGCTCAGTCGCCAAGCAAGGGCATTAAGCGAGAGATTGACATTTTCATGTACTTTTTGCAGTATTTTATTCAGTGCAAGACTGGGATGTCTGTGGATGTGGAGTTCCAGGTAAGAGACACGTTCAAGCTTGTGCGGCCCAAGATGCCGATTTATACGTCACTGGAAACGGCGTCTAAAGGACTGCAAAGGGCTATTGCAGGCGAGGAACCAGTGCCCGAGTCGCAGGAGACGTTTGAGGCAGACGGGGAAAATGAAGTTGATGACGAGGAGATCAACCGCAGCAGCAAGTTTGTGATGCCAAAGGAGCAAGTCGTTGAGGAATCTGCGGAAGCCCGTCTCAAGCGTGAGCAGCGCGAAGAGCGCAATCGAGTCAAGCGTGAAGAGCGCGAAAACCAACAAGCTGCGGACGACTTTGAGCAGGAGTTCCAAAAGCTCATGCTTGACAGGTTCGACAGTAGCAAGGCCAAGCGCAGCACGTTCGATGCGCCAATCCCGAAACTCAAGAAGCAGCCCGAGGTGACATATGTCGCGGGCCCCGATGGAGTAGCGCCGTCTGGTAAGCCTGGCAAGGTGCAGTACACGTTCCTCACGAAGCGCGCCAACAAGCAAGAAACGCGGGCGTTGGGACTCCCGTCCGAGTCCAAGTTTGTATCTGCGGTGACCAAGGAAAAGGAGGAGCGGTGGAAAATGCAGGAACGCATTCGCAACATTGTGCTGCAGTACGAGTCCGAGAACGCGGAGGTTGCTGACGACGAGCCCCTTGAGCCCAAGCTTGAGCGCGTTGTGCAGAAGGCGATTCCAACACGCAAGACGTTGTGGGAAGAAGCACGGCGCAAGGAAGCGGCGGCGGCCAAGCGCGATACCCTGACACCGAAGGAGGATGCCATATAAGCAAGCATGACACCGAAGGAGGATGCCATAAGTAAGCAGTGTAATATTTTTTCTATGATGAATTATAAGGATACGCTACTCGTGTGTGCGCTACTTGTAGCTGAACATCTCGAAGGTAGTAAAATAAGGATTGCAGAGAGGTTTGTTTTGTTATAAAGAGGAAGACAGCTTTTCGTTAACGTAGACGACCAGGATAGTAATGTCGTCGGGCTTGCCGCCTCGGTAGTCGATATGCATTTCGCGCTGGACCTCCTTTGCAAAGGGAGTCAGCTTGCGCGGGTCGTGTGCCGCGGTGTGGGCGGCCTTGGTAAGGCGGGCGGCGAGCTTGGCTGCGGCGGAGGTGGACACGACGGCCAGCGGGTCTGCGGTGATGCCGGCGTCCGGGTGGTTTTGCCAGACCTGCAGGGCACACATGTCCTGGGTGACGATGGCGAGGGCCTCGGTGGCGGAGACGTTGTCGAGAAAGCCGTCGGTGCTGAGCACGACGACGTCGCCGGCGCGCAGCTGGAAGGCGGCGGTGTCGGCGTCGCGCGGGTCGTCGAGAATGTGCTTGGGGGCGCCGGGGCCCTGGCGGGCCTCGTGGGCGCGCAGGGCGGGGGGCAGCACGG
>JAJMAG010000188.1:0-44902 GCA_030564905.1 Geotrichum fermentans
GGCGGGTAGGTCTGGGTGCTGCCGGGCGACGTGCACGCCGAGGAGGACGGGGAGGTGCTGGCGCTGGGGTGGAACGGGTACTCGTGGAGCGTGCTGAGCGGCGTGGGCGGCAGCGACATGTAGCCGCCTGCCGGCGGCGGCTGCGGCGGGTGGTCCGCGAGCTGCAGCGGCAGTGGTTTGTGGTGGTGGTGGTGGTGGCTGTGGTGGCTGTGGTAGCTGGCGTGCAGTTGCTGTTGCTGTAGTAGCTGTAGTTGGCGCTGGTGGGCGTGGGTCTGAGCTTGTGGCCCGCCGCCCGCTTGGGCCATTTCCAGCGGTGACGGCGGCAGCAGGTTTTTGGTCTCGTCGATTTCAGGAATGAGCAGGTTGGGGTGCTCAAAGAACCGGCCACCACTGGCACCGCTGGCGCGATCCGGCTCGACAAAGTACGCGGAGGAGGGGGATGCGGAGGCAGACGAATTGGAGTTGGAGTGGTGATGGCGGTGCGGGTGGTGGCCGTGGCTGTTTGCAAGAAGCGGCAGCGACATGCTGCGTTTCTGGAGAAAGCCTCGTGGCGGAACGGAGGGCGTCAACGAGGACGGCGGACGGCCTGTCATGGCGCCTTGACTAGCGGGACGGGGAAACGAAAAAAGGAAGGTGCAATGGATCGCGGGGCCGGGAAACAAACGAACGACGTAAATGAGTGGACGAAGCGAGCAACTTTAATGAAACGAGGGGGAGGGAGGGAGGTGAGTTTAGAACTTGTTGAGAAGTTCCAATATTGTCGAGATGCGAAATGGGTTCTTGGTGATTCTTTTTATCTTGTGGTTTTGGCAAATGGTGTTTTTTTTTTTTTTCATTTTTTTTCATTTTTCTTGGGGTCTGCAAGTGTCGTCCTCGAACGCTCTAGATGCCGTGAAAAGAATTATTTTTTTATAGTCAACAATTATTATACAGCGCAACCTTGCAATCGCCGACAAAGTACAAATCCTGAAAATGCCACAAAAAAAGTCCAAAAGTCACTACTCGACACCTCGACATCTAGTACAACAAAAAAACACTTTACATACCTCCGCCCAGACTTAACTCTACCACAAACTAGACTTAAGTCACGCAATAAATACACTGCACAGTACCTAACACCGGCGCCCCGCAATGCTCCAGTACATGTGATCGATACCAGTCGCTGTCGAACTTAAAAACACGGCCGTATATACAAGTGTACGCTGTCGTTTATGAAATACGGAGATCCAAGCTGTACCATACTATGTATTCTGTACAGATTTACGGTATCTACAGCCATCAATGCTCGAGATCATTGCAAGGAGCTTGAGCTCCATGGTAGCGCGTTAGCCGGCTACATACATGAAAAGTCGCGATCCTGGCTGCATGTGGCTAGCTTGTGGGGTCAACTCCAGGGCTGACTGGATCCACGCGATATCCGTGCACACGCTAGATCTCGAGCTCGCTCCAACGTCGTCCAAAGTTCGTACTGTACATTGCACTGAGCATTCATTGCAATCAGTAACATTGAATGCTTGATTCCGGAGAGGCCTGCTATCAACCTTTTATTTATTTTTATTTTTATTTTATATTTTTTATATTTTTCTTGAAATTGCAATGGTCCGACGTACAATCAATAGTATCACAATGTTGACTCGACGTCGACGTACGGTACGTCAGGCCCATGGATCGATCCGCACGCACGGTACGGCGCGACGCCGCCAAGTACTGTACTTGGCCGGGTACAAGTGGCCGTTAACTTGCAATGAAACAAAACTCAATTACGAGTCGCAACGTCTTGAAGGCTTGAAAAAAACCTACAATAAATAACAAATACAATAGATACAATAGATACAATAGATACAATAGATACAATAGATACAATAGATACAATAGATATTTAATGAATAAATATACAATAATAAATGTATACAATAAAAACAATAAAAAAAAGTACGAAACAGACCCAAAAGGACCAAAAAGGAGCTCCTAAAACGCGATCGCCGACCGGCCGGTTACCGTTTAAACCGTTTAAGCCGTTAATAGTTAGCTAGCTAGGTAGTTAGCTAGTACTAGCTATGTATCAATAGCCAAGATTGGATTGAGTAACTTAATTAGCTGGATTAGCTAGATTAGCTAGATTGGCTGGTTACGGCCATGTGTACCGAACGCGCCAGACCATCCACGGGCCCGACGCGTCTACAGTCCTTCACGGGTCTCTACCAACACCTCCACGCAAACAATTCAAAACTGAACAGTGTATTTTTCTCTATGTCATCATTACTCTCCAAAACCACCACGGCGGGCGTCCGGGCCATGGACAATTGGATTTTTCATCCAGGCCGGCCTCGCCCGTTGCGGTCTTTATATATATATCTGTCAAATGCGGGCACCTTAGAGGGTGTCGCCGGGAAGGCCGTCGACGGCGGCGCCCGCGTCGTTCTCGCGCGCCTTTTGCGTGTGCAGCGAGTGCTCGGACTCGGTGACGGGCACGTATCCGGCGCCGGCGCCGCCGCTCAGCAGCTCCTTCATGCGCTTCTCGCACGCCTTGGCCGGACGCCCCAGCCGCTCGCCGATGCGCTTCCACTTGGCGTCCTCGTCCTCCTTGAGCGCCTGCTGCAGCGCGTTGTCCTCCGCCTCCTGCCACACCGTGTGCTTCATGTCCGCGTAAAAGTGCTTCTTGATGGCGCCCGCCGACCGGTTGGGAAACTCCTGCGTGATTTGCGGCCACTTGGTGCCGGCCTTGACGAGGTTGCGCAGCTTGTCCTCTTCCTGCTTGGTCCACGCCATGGGCCGCGACATGGACTTTTTCTTGACGCTGCCCGAGTGCTTGGTGTCGGCCGGCAGCTTGTTGGGCGTCGAGGCAGCGCCGTTACTGCCGTTTAGAATGTTGTCAAACTGTTGGGGATCGTCGCCCAGGTCAGGTTGCAATTCCCGGAGGCGTTCTGGGCCGCGACCGCCGTCTTCGGGTCTACGTGGACTGGCCTTGGTCAAGTTCACTTGTTGTTGTTGCTGCAACTGGTGCTGAAGCTGCTGCTGCTGCTGCTGCTGTTGCTGCTGTTGTTGTTGTTGTTGCTGATGTTGTTGTTGTTGCTGATGCTGCTGCTGAGCCATGGAGTCAAGATCGGCCGGGCCTAGCAAGTAGCTTGTGCTGAGCTGTGGATTCCTATTGTTAGCCGCGGCTGCTGCGGCGTGGGCCACTGCAGCATTAAAGTCCGGCAGGGATTGAGCGAGCGGTTGGATGGGGGCCCCGCGCTGCTGCTGTTGATTGACGAGCGCGACAGACGCGCCACTGGGCAGCGCGGAGGCCGGGGGCGCCATTCCGGGTGCGGCGGAGGAAGTCGTGAGGCCCGAAAGCAGCGAGTCGTAGGGGTCGCCGGAGACACTGGCGGCGACCGCAGCAGCGGCGGCGGCGGCGCGATGTCCCAACTGTGGAAGCTGTGCGTGAAGGGAGGGGAATTGGATTGCGGGATCAGTAAAGGCAAGAACGTCATTTTGGTGCTGCTGTTGTTGTTGTTGTTGTTGTTGTTGCTGCTGCTGCTGAGGAGAGTTGGTGATGGAGTTAGAGCTGGTGATGGGAGCGCGTGGGGGTTGTTGTGGCTGCTGCTGTTGCTGCAGCTGTTGAGGCTGGTGGAGGGGGTCAGTTCTTCCAGGGACCGCGTAGAGAGGGTTTGCTTGGGGCGCGCCGGGCTGTTGTTGGTACCGGGGCAGGTTGAGGTTATTTTGTTGCAGCGTGTTTTGCTGCTGGGTGAGGGAGAAGGGCGCGGCCTGTTGGCTGGACTGCTGGAGAGAATGTTGCAAGAAGGACATGGTGTCGGTTCGAGGTAAGTAAAGGAAAATCACGGAGGGAATTCAGCCAGGGTTGCCATTTAAGCCTGTCGCTTTGAGGAGGTTGATTGAGTGGACGGAGATAAATTTCAGTCAGGAAGAAGAAGGAAGCGTGAAGGAAAAATAAAAAGTTGGTGGTGGATTAACGTGGAAGGAGGGAAAAAAGGGAAAACGGGAAAAATAAAAAAAAGATGAAAAAAAAAATAAATAAATAAAAATAAAAAAAACGCGGGAGGGAAGAAAGCGTGAAGTTTGGCGAAGGTTTTGAGACGAAGGCCGAGAATTCTCTTGTGTTGGACTGGTGGTGGTGGTTGTGGGCGTTTCACGACTGGGCGCGAGAGCGGAAAATGCTGAGACACGCGAGAGGAAGGCGGAATTCACGGGGCGGATGGAGAATGAGAGCAAGGAGGACAAGGAGGAGTTGGAGTTGGAGGAGGACAAGGAGAAGAGGAAAAGGAGGCTGTGGAGAGAAAGGAGAGAATGGATGGGAGAGTGAGACGAGTGGCCGTTTGAGAAGAAGAAGAAGAAGCGAAGAGAATGGATGTCACAGAGAGAATGTTGGAGAAGAGAAGGAGGAAGAAGAGGAGAGGCGATTGTGAGACTCACTGGCACTCACTGGCACTCACTGGCACTCACTGGCACCAGTTGACTGAGTTTGTTTGTTGTTTGTGATGCACAAAGAAGAAGGTGAGCGCGTTGAGTTTTGTTTGTCTCACCAGTTGAGTTCAGAGGATGAGAATTGAAGAAGATTTGAGAAAGAGTGTTGGACTATTCCACTCTTCTTCATTATTTCTCTCTCTCTCTCTCTCTCATTGACTCTGATTTCTTCTCTCTTCTCTTCGCTTTTCTCGTTAATTCTCATCGTCGTCATCGCGTTTGGCGGTTTGCCGTGCGTTGCCGTTTTGGGCGACTGCGCGCGATCGAAGGTTTTTTGGGGCGCTTAGTCAGGGCGCCACATGCCGTTTGCCGTTTCGTGGCAACGGCAGCCGAGAAAACGAGAAACGAGAAACGAGAAATGAAGAAAAGAGAAAAGAGAAGAGAATAGAAGAGAGAAGAGAGTAGAATAAGAAGAGTAGAGTAGAGTAGAGTAGAGTAGAGTAGAGTAGAGTAGAGTAGAGTAGAGTAGAGTAGAGAGAAGAGAAGAGAGTCAATTGGTGAAGGTGATGATGATGATAATGAGGATCAGTCAAGTCCAAATCAACTTGGCCTTCAGTTTAGTGATCCACAGACAACCAACAACCCTTCAATTGATGGTGATCATGATCAATGATGGTGATCAATTATCAATGATGGTGATGATGGTAATCATAGTTACTAGCATTAGTAGTCAACAAACATTCATCACTCATCACTCATCACTCATCACTCATCACTCATCACTCATCACTCGTTGACTCTCATCACTCGTCATGTCTATCAGGATTGTTCACCTCGGCAATTAAGACCCATATATACCCACTAGCGTATATCACAGCACTAACACCACACCCACCCACCACTACACATCTCCATCAACATTTGAACATCGCCTTCACACAGCCCTCACCACCATCCGCAGATCCCATCAATCCCATCCTCCAATGGTTCTACTGCTCACTGTCACCCCCGCCATCTCAGAGGCTCTCCTCAATTACTTCTCAACAACCACCTCCAATGACACTAATGACACTAGTGACACCGATGATCCCACCCCAGCGTATCCCCCAAAACTCTCTCGCGCGTCATACCAAGACTACAAAGAATCCATCCCCCATTCAGACCTCCTGCTCCTCGCCCGCCACGCCCACCTGCCGCTTGCTCGGCTGGTAGTCGGAGCTCAGGTCTACTTCCCGCCTAAAAAGACCCCTCCCCCTAAAACCAAGGAGTACCTCCAGCTCATGGAATCCCTGCGCATCAAGCAGCAGGAACAAGAGTACCAGACCCTCATTGGCAACGCAGACTACATCAGCCAAAAGGATAACCTCACCCCTGGAATGGCTGTCAAGGAACTCCGCGAACAGCTCACTACCATTGTCAACGTCGCCGTCACGGTGGGATCGGTCGCAACAGGCGTCTGGTGGTGGTCGGGCACCTCCACCAACTTTTCCCTCGCATCGCGCACCCTCCTCGTCGTCTTCGCGTCCATCCTGGTGCTCGTCGCAGAAGCAAGCGTGTACCTGGGCTATAAACGACGCATTGAAGAGGCAAAGACCGCCGAACGCGCAAAGGTAGAGGTCAAGGAGGTCCTCTCCACCACTACCATTGCGCCAGCCACGCCTGTAACAAGCATCAAGAAAATCAATGGCAGCACTGGCAACAGCAAACGATCCGATGCTGTAAGGAGAAAAAAGCCGTAAAAACCCATTACCCACTGCATATTTTATTTGTTATGAATTCCTTCCCCATCGTCGTCAATCCATTTCACATTGTCACTTTCGCTTTTCTGCGCCGAGGGAGTTGGGCCCGGCACATGGGTTTAAATCACGTGAACCCCCGCACTTCAACTCCCCGAGAATATAAAACCACAGCGGCATCTCAACCAGATCTCTCTCTCCAAAATTCAATCTCCACCTCCATCTCCTTGTTCCCCCAAAATGCCCCATCTCCGTACATGGCTCACTGAAAAGACCGGCGTCAGGGTCCCCGTCATCCAGGGCGGCATGATGCACCTTGGCAAGGCAGAGTTCACCGCCGCCATTGCCAACGCAGGTGCCCTCGCCTTCATGACCGCCTTCACCCACACCTCCCCCGAAGCCCTCGGCGAAGAGTGCCGCCGCGCCAAGCAGCTCACAAACAAGCCCTTTGGCGTCAACCTCACCATGCTGCCCTCCATCCGCAACCCCAACTACGCCGCCTACGCACAGGCCGCACTTGACCAGGGCGTCCGTATCTTCGAGACCTCCGGCAACCCCCAGCCTGTTCTGCCAACTCTCAAGGCTGGCAACGCCATCATCATCCACAAGTGCGTCAACATCAAGCAGGCCCTCAAGGCCCAGAGCCTCGGCGTCGATGCCGTCGCTATTGACGGCATGGAGTGCGCAGGCCACCCCGGCGAGGACGATGTCACGTCCCTCGTGCTTTTGGCCCTGTGCGCAAAGACGCTCAAGATCCCCTACATTGCCTCTGGCGGCTTTTCCGATGCCCGAGCATGCGCGGCCGCCTTTTCCCTCGGCGCCGTCGGCGTCTGCATGGGAACCCGTTTCCTGTGCACCCAGGAGTCCCCCATTCACAACAATGTCAAGAAGGCCATTGTCGCCGGAGAGGCCACCGACACGGAAATCATTCTTCGCGCGTTCAAGAACTCCAGCCGTGTGTACAAAAACTATCCTGCTACAGAGTCTGTCAAGCGCGAGCGCAGCATTCCCAACGTGCAGTTCAGCGACGTGCAGGATCTCGTCAACGGCGCCCGTGGCAGGAACGTCTTTGTGAGCGGCGACATTGAGGAAGGCGTGTGGAGCGTGGGCCTCGTCCAGGGCGTCATTGACGACATTCCCACTTGCAAGGACCTGGTCGCCCGCCTCGAGAAGGAGATCATTGAGATCGTGACGGCCCTCCCCGGCCGCGTCGTTGCAGAGGACGCCCGGGCCTAAATACGAGAGCACCGGCAGCAGGCCCCTTCACGTGACCGGGTCGTCCACTGCGTTCTTGTGTAGGAGGGCAAAAAAAAAAGTAGAAAAAACGACAAAATATAAAAAAACGACATAATAATATGACAGAAATGGCAAAGTAGAATGACAAAACAAAAATAAAAATCCACAGTAATAAAATCAAAGATCATGAAATCCTCCCCTCCGTTCTCCTCCTCACCCATCACCAAGCGGTGCGAACAGTCCCCCACGTCCTCAGTGTCTCGACTCCTCGCCCTACGCACACTCGCCCACAATGACCGCCGCCACCACGCTGTTCACCCACAGAACACCGCCGTCGTCCTACTACTCCGCCCAGGGCTCCCTCTCCTCCTCCGTCACCCCATCCCCGGCATCCTCTTTGGTGACGCCAACAGAGCAAGACAACATCCAGCCTACTGAGGCCCCCACGATACTCCTCCCAGCGACCACCCACACGGCGCCTCGCCCAACATCCCACAAAACCTCTTCGCATGACACTGAAAAGGCTGCCAAAAAACGGCACAGCGGCTCCGCGTCCTCGACGACCGCCAAAGTCGGCAAGGCCGCTGGCATGCCGCGAAAACGAACTACGCGGGCCTGCGATCAATGCAACCATCTACGAACCAAGTGCGACGGCCAGCGGCCTTGCGAACACTGTATAGGTGTGTGTTAAAACTCCCATCAAGACCCCCTCTCGGGGTGGGCGCGCGCTACGAAAAAATGCTAACCTTGAAACTAGAGCTTAAACTAGAGTGCGAATATCTACGAGTGCCGCTCAAACGTGGCAAGGCGAGCCAAACATATATCGAGTCCGCCAAAGAAAAAAAGGCTGCTGCTGCTGCCGCCGCTGCTGCCGCTGCCGCTGCTGGCATGGCGGAGAAGGATTCAGAAAAGACAGCAGGACCACCACCGACCCCGCAGCAACAGCCTCGTCCACCCCTCACCCTCGCAGCCTCGCATTTGCACGGCGATGACCTCGACAGCTATAGCATGCCCCCGGACACCATCCAGGAGGTGGTGTCGGATGACTCGCCAGACCCTGCCGCCATTTTCACTGACGCCGCCGTCCCTGTCGTCACCGAGGCCGCCCTCGACCTCTTCGCCTCCAACCACCCCAGCCTGCCCAAGTCAACGCGGCCTCCCGAGTATAATCTCGGCGAGACCGCCAACATGATTTTTGACCAGCCCATGTCGCCCAACACGGGCTGGCTGCTCAACCTCGTGTCCAACTCTATGGACGCGCCCTCGTCCTCACCGCACCCTCTCGCAATGACCCCAGGACAGGTTGCCGCACCAGAGTCGGAAAAAATGACCCCCCGCGTCGAGCCAACAAAGCCCAACCCGAGGCCACGCATGAGCCTGGACCGGGACCATAACTTCTCAGAGCCGCCGGCCCCGATGCCTGCATACACCCACCCGCAGTACCGGCCCTTTCCCCACACCGCGGGTGCGGCGCTACCCGTGCCGTCTACCGTACCAAAGCAGCAACAGCCTGCTACTGCTTCGTCCACGGTGGCCATCTGCCGGTATCCTATTCTCGCACAGGTTGCGCATCTCCTGGAGCCGCTGCCGCTGGCGTTCTTGGAGCATCTCATGGAGACCTTCTTCAAGCGCCCGATGCACTCGCTGGCGCAGATCCTGCGCCGGTCCTCAATGCTCTCGACCACGCACCCTCGTCCTTCGTCCACGGCGCTCATCCTGTCGTGTCTGCTCGTGGCTGCGCACCACTCCGATCACCCGTTTGTTAGCGGATCCCCGAGCCAGCGCGAGTCCGTCGTCAACCAGCTGATGAAGCTGACCCTCGACAACGTAACTGAAACCGTGAACCAGGTGGTCATGCCTTCGGTGAGCTTGGACGACGTGATCACGTTCATCCATCTAGGCACGGTGATGAGTGCGTCCGAGTTCAAGGGCTCGTCGCTGCGGTTTTGGGGCACGGCCTGGGCACTTGGCAAGGAGCTCAAACTCGCTGTCGAGTTCCCCGAGCTGCCCGAGGAGACGCGCGAGGAACGGCGGCGTGTCTGGTGGCTGCTATACATTGTAGACCGGCACTTGGGACTCTGCTATAATCGGCCGTTGGCCATGATGGACTCCGAGTGCAACAAACTGTATCGCCCCATGGACGACATGATATGGCTCTCAGACACTCCTCTGACCCCCGCAGAGCACGATCCTAGCCGCATCAAGGGATTGTGCCACTACGTCACGGGCCAGTCGGTCTTTGGGTACTTTTTGCCGCTCATGACCATCCTCGGCAGCTTGTTGGAGCTGCACCACCTGCAGCAGAACCCGGTTCTCCCGCTGGCCGATATGAGCAGGTCAATTAAAGCGGCCATCTTGGCCCAGCTCGAGCAGTACACGACCTCGCTCAAGAACTGGACGCCTGTCCCGTGCGAACGAGTGTACCAGAACGCATGGCGAGATTATGCGTTCCAAATATCGCACGTTCTGCATATCCTGGCGCTCACTTCCTGGGACCCTCTGGAGCTGATAGACTCGCCTGACTCGATGCTCACAAGCCCCCAATTCAAAGAGGCCACGGCACATGCCATCAGCTCGTCCAAACACACGCGGCGCATTCTCACCGTCGACAGCGACTTGATGCTCATGCCCTTCTTTTTCGGCATCTACCTGCTGCAATCTTCATTTGTCCTGCTGCTCATTGTGGACCGGGTCGAGACAGAAGCGTCGCGCGACGTTGTCGCTGCGTGCGAGACCATTGTGCACGCCCACGAAGTCTGCGTCGTGACGCTCAACACCGAGTACCAGCGCAATTTCCGGAGAGTGATGCGAGGCACCATCAGCCTGCTCACGGCGCACAATATGCACATGGCCGATAGCTCAGGCGAAACCCCGAGCCCGTCGACGTCGGCATCCGGCGATAGCGGAGAGCGGCTCCGCAGGGAAAAGGAAGAAGGGCGCAAACGGCGCAAGGATGTTTTAGGCCTTTATCGGTGGACGTCGGGCGGCCATGGCCTCGCCGTTTAATAGAAAGGTCGGAAGCGGTGATAGAGCCAAGAATCACATGAAAACAACCGAAATATAAAACTAGATGGAAGGAGCAAAGAATGGCAAGGACGTTCAAAAAAAGATAGAGAGATTGCGAAAGCAAAAGAAAGATTGCGAAAGAGAAAAGAAAGCTTTAAAGCTTTTAAACCCCGGGGATATATATATATATATATATATATATATGGAATTTCTCATGATATTTATGATTTTTTTTTTTTTTTGGTTTATTTATTTCCTTTCCTGTGCACAAGTAGTGAACTATTATTCCCGAGCAAAAGTAACACTTCCAGTTTCCATAGTTCCTCGTCCCGTCCGCCTGGGTCCTGGAAGAATTGGCGGGCTGAACGCTGCACTGCCTGCTGCGTCGATCGAGGGCCGAGGGAGTCGACGAGAATGGAACGGCAGATGCTCTGGCCCCTCCGGAAGAAAGCAAATAGGCCGGAGCTTATTGGAGGAGAGAAGCACCGCTTGGCAGAAAGAGGGAAGGCATTGCTTCAATGCTGTCCATCTCGTATAGCAGCGACGAGAGTTGTCTTATAGCGAGAAAGGCGCGCAGCAGCTCTTGGTGCGTGAGACAAGCGAGTGCCGGATCCACTCCAGTTCCCCAGAATTTACAGCTGGGATAAGGCCTACGTACGGCCCCACGTAGCCGCTACTACAGCACCTACCACGGAACGCCCTTCCCTTACCCAATTTAGGTCTGCTCCCCCCTCCTCCACCAGCTACAACAGCCCTGGACTCATTGTTCTACCTCAAACCCAATGCCATCCGGACCGCCCCCAGCCCACCTCCGGAACCCCTTCGGCGACACGCCGCCCTCCGGCTCCCACCCCACGCCCATCTCCGCGGCCACGGGCCCCGCAGGAACGTCGGCACCGTTCGAGCCCCAGCAGCACCACCACCTCGACCCGACAACGACAACGACAACGCCCACCTCCTCAACCATCGCCCGGCCACCACCGCCGCCGCCGCCGCCGCTCCCGAGCACGTACGCCAACAAGGCGTCAGGTGCGCTCGCAAGGTTTGGCAAGGCCATCTACGGCACGGCGACGAGCGCGCCCACCACGCCGCCAACACCGCTGCAGCCGAGCGGTAGTGTGTCGCCGCGACCGCCGTCGGCGGCGGCCTCAATGGCGGCACTGCCCGGCGCCAGCGCGGGCGAGGACGAAATAATATACAAGGCGCGAAGCGAAATCATCGCAATGGGCCCGTCGCCGACTGAAAACGCCGTGGCCGTGGCTGGAAAAGACTGTAAGTAGAACAAGTACGTGTGGGGTTTTATTTTACGTGAAAGGGCTAATGGATCGATATTGACTGAAAAAAAAAATTATTTTAGTCTTTCAAGTGCTGAGGATTAACTCGGATTCGACGACAGTCGCGCACGATTTGAGAGGCTCGCAGCCGTCGCGCGACTTTGAAAAAATCCACCAGGTCACCTGCGTCAGCTGGGGTCGCGGCGAGTTTCGGCGGCACATTGCGCTGTCGACGTCCGGCGGCCAGATCCTGCTCTACAACATTGACCGGCAGGGCCCCGGCTCTGCGAGTGGTGTTGGCGGCAGCAGCAGCGGGACCGGCGCCAAGTCGATCCTGAGACTCACGGACTCCAATCGCGCCGTCAACTCGCTCACCTTCTCGCCCGCAAACGGCAGCATCATGCTGTCCGGCAGCGCCGACGGCGCCGTGCGCCTGTGGGACCTCCGCACCAACCGCCGCAAGCCCAACTTGGTGTTTCCCAAAGCCGGCGACGTGGCGAGAGAGGTGCAGTGCTCGCCGTTCGACGCGTCCAAGCTCGCGGCCATTTACGATTCGGGCGCAATCCAGAGGTGGGATTTCCGGCAGCCTAGGTCCTGCGACCGGCGCATCAACGCGCATTCCGGAACGGGCCTGTCGTTGGACTGGCACAGCGAGTATGACTACATCGTGTCGGCCGGGCTCGACAAGCAGATCCAGGTGTGGAACATGGCGTCGGAGTCGCGCAAGCCCGAGCATGTCATTCTGTCGCCGTCGCCGGTTGTCAAGGTGCGCTGGCAGTTTGACCTAAGGCAGTCGAACGCGTCCTCGGCGTACGGCGTGCTCAACACCGACATCGTCAGCTGTAACATGAGTCTCTATGACTACGGGGTGTATGTGTGGAACCCGAGGCGGCCCTACATCCCGCGCTACATTGTCCAATCGCACACCAATGCCGTCACGGACGTGTTTTGGCGCAGCAACTCCACGCTATGGACAATCTCAAAGGACAGGACCTTTAGGCAGCATAACCTGGCCGGCCGGCCCATGGCCATATCCAGCATGCCCTCGCAGGCGCTCTCTTGGAACCCGGACGGGAATATCTCGTTTGTGGTCCAGGACAAGCACAAGGAGCAGTACGAGCACGCCAATGATGAACCGCTTGCGCCGCCAACGGTTCCTCTTAACATGGTGGACTCCAAGCGCCGGCAATCCACGACGGGCAACAAGGTCCCGCTGCCGCCGGTGTCGGTTCCCAGCGGGCCGTCCTTCAACCAGCGCGTATACACCGTCGTGTTCCCCGGCACGGACGCCGCGAGCTTCAAGTACTGTGCCGAAAACTACATTTTCCAAACCGACGACGGGGTGCATCCTTACAGCTTCTACCGCGATATAGAAATATGCAAGCACAACTCGCTGGTCGCGTCGAGCGCGGGCAAGTTCCGTACCGCGCAGACGTGGATGATCCTGCACGACATCATCTCGAGCGAGAAGGCACAGTTCCTCCGGTTCGCTCCGCCGCAAAAGAAACCGGTACTGGGGTCGCTGCAGCCGTTTGCGTCGAGGATCACCGAAAGTTTGAAGGGCCTGTCGTCCATGGAAGCCACGCCGAAACTGGGCCCCGTTGATAATACGGGCGAGCGGTCGTCGCGGCACAGCTCGCCGCGCTCTAACTCGAAGGAGCGGTCGCGCAGTCGCCCGCGGCAGCTCCCTGAGCCGAACATGATCAAGTCGAGTGAACTGCAGGAGCCGGACAAACAAGCTGTAATCGACCGGTACAAGGAAACCTATGCTTTGGCCGCAGCTGCTGCTGGGATGCCCGACGAGTCCCCAGAGTCGGACGAGCGCGACCTCATCTCGTCCTTTGGGTCCTCCGGCCTGTCGGACGTGCGGTCTGAAGCAGAGCACCTTGGCACCAGTTTCACGCACCTGAGCCTGAACAACGAGGACGACAAGAAGCACGCGGGAGGGGCCGCTGCCACCTCTTCGCGCCAGAAAAGAAAGCGCGCCCGGCTCCCTGATATCAAGGAGGACAGTGCAAGTGCCCTCACGTCGCGCACGTCGTCGCACGCCAACATGCAGGCGCTCATGAAAGAACCCAACCACGCGGTGCTCTTTGAGATGGACGAAAATACGGGTTATCCGGACAGCAAGCCCAAGCTCAAGGCAGACACCAGCGGCATTGCAAGAATGACGGCTTTGGAAGAACGTAGCCCGCATAATGGCGAGAGCACAAGCGTGAGCACTTCCACAGTTTCTGACAGCAGTTTTATATCATCTGCAAGCGGCGGCGGCGGCGGCGGCGGTGGAGGCGGACTGAACCGAGAGCGCAAGTCCGAGACACGCGGGGGTCATGCGAGCAGCTTGAGCTCTGAGGACGAGCGCGACGAGCCTCTCGACTCCACTTCCGCCGCGCCGGCCACCGCGGCCGTTGGCCCCGACCGCAAAAAGGTCGACGCCAAAGCCTCGGCACTCAGCCTCGAGCCCAAGGCGGCGGCCGCTGCTGCCACGGACGCGCTCAACCGGCGCTACCGCGAGTACCGCCTGTCGCTGACGCACCCGTGGCGCGCGGAGCTGCTGATCGGGCAGGCGGCGGCGTACGCCATGGAGCAGGGCGACATCCAGCTGTGCGCGACGCTCAGCCTGCTGTTCATGGCCGAGTACCCCGGCGCGTTCCCGGACGCGCAGGCCGTCGAGGAGTGGGCGTGGACGTACATCAGCACGCTGCGCCGGCACTCGCTGCACGTCGTCGCCGCCGAGTGGGTGCGCACCAGCCCGTTCGCCAGCGTCCGCGAGGCCGGCCAGATCGAGACGCAGATCGACATGCTGTGCCGGCGGTGCATGCAGCCGCTCGTCGAGAACGGCGCCGCTGCCCGTGCCCGCGCCGCCTCTCCTGCCACCGCCACCTCGAATGCTGCTGCTGCTACCAGCGCTGCCACGCCGCCCGCGCCGGCCCCCGCGAGCGTGGGCTTCTGGTACTGCGAGACGTGCCACAAGCTGCTCGACGGGTGCGTGTACTGCGGGCTGCCCGTCAAGGGCCTGGCCATGAGCATGTTCGGGTGCGGCCACAAGATGCACGTCGAGTGCATGCGGGACTGGGTCCTCGCTAGCACCAGCGCTGGTGGTGGTGGTGGTGGTACCAGCTCGACGCCAGCTGACCTGGACTGCCGTGTCATGGAGTGCCCGTCGGGCTGCGAGACGACCATTGCCGTGCCGCTGGACATGTACTAGCAGGCAGGCAAAGGCCAAGAACTCGTCCTCCTGGGCCAACACACACACACACACACACACACACAAATGCTTGTATAGTACACTGTTTTTTTTTTCATTATTTATTCTTACAACTTATGCCTCGAACTCTTTTTTGGTGTCACTTGAGAGCTCTGGATCTGTATACTAAGCCGATTGATCAAGAAATATAAATATAAAAAAATAACCCAAAAACGCCATTAATAAAATAATACAATGTAAATATCAATGATGTATTCAACAAGTGGTCTCATCAATTGTCAAGTAATGCCGTCATTCATGGCATTGTCTATTGTCTATTGTGGAGCTCTCGCCATATTGCAACAGCACATTGTGTTCACAAATTGAGACGTGCATGTGTTGAACAACAACACTAACCACTAAACAAACCAAAAAAAAAAAAAAAAGTACCCAAATAATTTAAATCCTACAAAAATGCACAAACAATACAAAGCGAAACAAATAAACCCTTCTTTTTAAATACATGTATATCATTATCCATTTTCTTTTCTTCTTCTTCACATCTCCCTAGCCTCAAGCTTTTTTTCATTATTCCGTCTAAAAAAAAAAAGGAAACTCAACTGTCAATTTCAAAATCCCCTGTAGTGATAATATTAAGTTTGAATTGACTCTGTTCCCTCCTACTACTGCCTACAATTCGTAGCGGACATAGAGCTCATCAATAAAGTGCGAATGCTTGATGCCCGGCGCCCTTGCCTTTTGAAACGCAATGAGCGCCTTCTTGATTGAAAACTTGAGCCGCTCAATCATGTAGCAGCAGAGGAAGAACCCCGTGCGGTTGAACCCGTAGTGGCAGTGCACGGCGATGATGGCCGCCGGGTTTGCGTCTAGAATCGAGTCCACCAGCTCAATGAACCGCTTCACCTCCTCGCGCGTCGGCGGCAGCTTGGACACCGTCGGGAATTTGTGGTACTTGATGTGCGCGAACGTCGTCGGGTCGTACGGCGGCGCCTCGCGCGAGATGTCAATGAGATCCGTAATGTCCGCGTAGTTCTCCTCGAGCCGCGCCGGCGAGTGCACCGGGTCGTCCTGGCGCAGCGTCTTCATGCCCCGGAACGGCGTGCCCTCGATTTGCTCCGACACAGACTGCACCTTACGCCACTTGTCCTCGTTTTTCAGTGACCACTTATCCATCTTGGACGCCAGGAACGCCAGCTGCCAGCCCAGCGACAGCTTCTGATCAACGGATTTAGAAATGAAATCAGAGATGAGCCCGCACACGACTTCCGGCCGCTCAACGATGCATGCGTGGCCGGCGTCGTGGATGATGGTGTGTTCAATGTCGGCCGACTTGGGGCCCAGCCAGCTGCGGATCATGTCAATGTTGCTCGGCGGCGTCACTTGATCTTCTTCGGCTCCAATCATATACACTGGGCAGTCTAGCGAGTGCCACTGTTCGCGCGTGAGCGGCTTCATCTGGGCCGCCGTGCGCATCCATGCCTGTGTGTTGACTTGGAGGTTCCAGCGGAGCTGCTTGAGCTTGACTTCCTCGGGCGCCGTTTTGCCCACCATGCGCATAACCGACGGCGAGCTGAGGCCCCCGAGCCGATCTACCGCACGGAACATGTTGAAAATGAACGCCGGCAGGTATCCCAGAACCGCCTGCATGTCCTTTAATCCCTTGTCTAAGCTGGCTGGCGGGCATATAGTAATGATACCAATGCATCTAATCCCTAGGCGCTTGGCCAGCATTGTCCCCAGAATGCAGCCCATGGAGTGGCCCACAATCACAATCTCGCGGCCCGTCTCTTGCACGCAGGAGATGAGGACCTGTTCGAGGATCCTCACAAAAAAGTCCGCCGTGTAAATCTTCCAGTTGGGTTTGTACTCTGAGCGGCCGTGGCCTGGCAGGTCGACGGCCACGACCTCCGAGAAATGCGAAAAGTGGTCAATGAGGTTCTGGAACTGGTTCAGCTGTCCTCCGAGGCCATGAATCAGAAATATGAGCGGCATGGGCGGCAGCTTGTGGCCCTTTGGGTGTGGCAACTGGAAGAATCTCAGCTTGAGTGTGATGCCATCCACCGTGAATTTGCGGACGGCTGAGTGTTTGAGAATAAGCGGCGGGTCGCCATGGTCTTTGAGGAGCTCCTTCTCCAGCTCGTTGTAGACGAAAAACGACTTGAACAGTTGCAGTGACATCTTGAATTGGCCAAATGTTTCGCAAAAGGGGAGCTGGCGAAGGATGGAGGTTTTCGGTTTCGAAGTTGGGACTGCGCAGGAAAAACGCAGAGTAAAAATTTCTTGTTTTTTTTTTTTGCGAGGCCCTCGAGGAAGTAGATCACCACCCACGGCGTGCGCACGTTGTTGGCCCTGAAACGACAACGCGGCCACTGAGGAATGGAACATCACCGAAAACGTTTAATTTTGGAGTTAGCATAGAAAAATAGAAAGAAAAAGTGTTTCGAATGGAAATACATGAATAAAGAATATTTTATAAAATAAATGTGCAGCATATATAGGGTCCCTCAGCGCATGCGTTCTCCAGCTGGCTTCCAAGAGCCGGCAAAGTTGTGCTTCACATACGCCATGGGGTGAGATGTTGAGCGCGAGCCCATGGTTCCCACGCCCGGTGAGAACGATGTGATCGGCAGGACCATGACGTCCGACACCTTGTAAGCGTCCGTCAAGCCCGTAAAGTTGTGCCACGAGACTGGCTCGTCTAGGTGCGACTCGTCGTTAAAGTACTGGAACACAGAGTCGGTCCAAATGCCAGGCCCCGTCCAGTCCATGATCTGGGAGCCGCGTTCTTTTGTGAAAGGCAGCTCAAGCGTGTTGGTGTTTTTCCGCTGCAGCGTGTAGTCTGTAATTTTGGACACAATATCACGCAGCACCGGATGGCCTCGCTTAGACTGGATTGTCCACTGGCAGAACTGAATGCGCCGGGCATACCAGTCTGCCCAGTCTTCTCGATCCGGGTCTGCTTCGATGCCAACTATTAGGCCGATGGTGCTCGGGTCGATAGTGTCGGGTATCCAGTTAGGCACCGGCTGTAATGCTTGCGTGTCGACGTCTGTATAGATCCCACCCCGTGCAAGCAATATCAGATAGCGGAAAAAGTCAGCTCGTAAAATGTCTTCAGGGAGAGCTTCATATGCCTCGATAACACGGGGCACATTCATGTAGAGGTGCTGGACAACTGCGTGGGCAATGTCATCGGACATGACTTCATGGACAAATCCAGGATTTCGTTCATCCCACGAATTAACTGCCAGTCTGAATCTGCGATCAAACTCCGGGTCCTCCGGGGACCGTTTCCACGTCTGCCAGATGGATGCTGGAAACCGAGAGTTGGCCTCATATGGAAATTGGAAAGCAAGCTGTGAACTGACTGGTGTGTCGTGCGGTAGTCGCTTTAGTTGCTCGAGTTCTTTGTCGAGAATCTGTCGTTCCTGCTCAAGAAGCTTTAGCTTTTCGTCTTTGAGCTCGGCCTTCAAGTGTGTCTCCTTTTGAAGGTCTCTGAATGCATCGTCGGAGGTCTGTTTGTTTCTCAGCAAGTCCTCCTCCAATGTGGTTGAACCCTGCAGGAAACTTCCGCCGTGTATATTTTTAGAACTGTGGGTGTGAAATAACAAGAACAAGAGCACCAGGCCCAGCCCAGTTGTGTAAATCATCCTTCGATGATTGAGCATTGTGAGTGAAGTAGAAAAGGGTGGCCTGCAGAATGCTTTAGCGAAGAAGTGGACGAATTCAATTCGCAAGGCGGGATCAGTTCTACTGTTGCTTCAAGGGCAGGTTACTTGCCAACTTGAGCAAACAACAAGACGAAAAGATGGTGAATAAATAGAGAGTAATAGTCTTCTGGAAAGAAAAGAAAAAGAAGTAGAGAATGATGGAAGAAACTGCTTGTGAACAGGTTGGAAAGAGTTCAAATATTCTCCAGCAGTAGCTCTTTCATAAAAGGTACGCCTTCGCGTCAAATGCTGACAATTGACAAAACAACGTACCTTTCGGGGGGTCGCCCAGTCGATTTCAACCGCCGCTTCATAGTTAAAAATAAATTAGTGCAGCAGGGCTCCTAGTAGTGGGCGGCTGCAAGGGGAAGAATTAACAGACCATGGAGCTGCTGCACATCCCTGGATTCCTGTGGATTCCTGTGGATTCCTGTGGAGGTTCAAAATGTTGTTGATCACGAAAAGTACTAGTACTTGGTACCAGCATTGCTACCTGGCTCACTACTATGGAGATGGCACGCGGTACCAGCCATTTACACATCATACATCTTTTTTTGAAAAATCATCTTCCTTTGATATCGAGCACCGAGGGACCAACTTGTATGGGGGGAGGCGTTGAGGAGCCCGCCCATTCGAACGCATGTCTCACCTGTTGTCGTCGAGTAGCAACCAGTTTTGGTGACTCGTTGCTGGCAAAACTTTCTTTACACATTGGAATCTGAAATTCCTGAAATTCCCTTGTCTCAGAACGTTCACCCAAACAGCGTCCAGTCGTTCACTTTGAGACTCTGCACCAACTGACGCACCGTATCCAAGCCCTTCTTCACTCGGTCGGGCATCCTCGTCGGGTCGCCTGTTTGAACTTCCTCATATTCACGGCGTAGCGTGATGGGCGTGTTGTACGTAACCACTACGTCGGTCGTCACTTTTTCAAGGCGGAGCACCGCCAAAACCGTAACAAGCAAAGGAGACTCGAGAGCCAAGTCAGCAAGCTTTTCGCTCTGATCTAATTGGGCGGATCGCCCCCACTTGCGTGCTGGCTCAATTGCTATGGTGATGTAGCCCGTAAGCTCTTGTGGAACAATATCTCGAATCGCAACCTTCTCGGTATAGAGCCTGGCGTACTCGTTGGCGCCAGCATTGTTCATCTCAGCAATCTCCTGAAGATGCTCGTCTACCGCGCCATCGCCCACTTTTTCAACTGCTTCCATCAGATCCACTACGAGAGAATCGTCCACTGTCTGGCTCACGTACACCTCCTGAGTGTCTGGAATCTCACGGAACTGGCTGGCGTCTATGAAATCTTTCGGAAAGAGAGCTGTCATCGCTCCACCATACATTTCTGTAGTGGCGGTCGACAAAGGACGCAAACCGGATTCTTGCGTTTCTCTGTTACGGGATTGCATCTTGTCTTGTCGTAGTCAAAGTGAAAAGAGTGTTTCCTTGGAGTGGTAGTGACTAAACATCGACGTGCGAAATCTCAGGTTCGTCCTGAAAAATCTGCGTGATATCGTTTTCACCTTTGTAGGCGCGCGGCGATGCTAAGGCAAGCCTAGGCATAAAAATTAAAGAGGTTTAGATAGAACGCAGGTGCATGACTTATTGAAGCTTTCCTCTGACTTTGCCCTCTTTGGTTGAAAGTATCATCTCTACGCTGCCAATGCCTGATCTCTACAGCTCATGATCTCTCATCTCTGGTGCTTCCGCTAGTACGCGCGCCCTGAATAACTGTTAGGACTGTTATATTCGTAGATGTATTTATCAGACCACTGCACTCTCCTGAAATGGAGCAACACGCGCATTGTTGCGTAGACACAAATAACAACACTATATCGGCAGCGTATGCCCCCTTTCCCGCACTAGTCTTGCTCGCTGTGAAATTTGGCTCTACGCGTAGAGAAGATGCCTTGGCTGCCTTACCCAAAAATACTAGTCCTCAAGTGCCGTATGTTCAGGCGCACACTCTAGTGTACAATATATAGCTATTAGAGATGATCCTGTTAATTCCGTCATGATGATAATACCAGGCCATTTTCAATAGAGCTTTCAGTCCTCGAGTGAAAGAAAAGGAAAAGGCTGAGATTACTCTGACATGCGGTTGATCTCAGAATTTGTAGTTTTCTTTCGAACATTTGAAGTTCACAGCTGAACATCTTAACGTTCAATGGCTCGTCATTGGAAACAAGCATTGCTAGTCGACAGCCGATGTTGAAATGTTTCTTATTTCATCTACTCAAGCTCGCGTATATTTACCATGTAATTCATATTCCAGCTTAGGCATGCCCAGCAAATCATTCTTTGTACCTTTAGGTCTAGCTAGCCATCTGTATTCCTTTAGGTCTAGCCAGCTTTGTACCTTTAGGTCTAGCAGCTTTGTACCTTTAGGTCTAGCCAGCCTATTCCGGTCGAACTTCGAAAGCAAACTAGTGTGGGTAGCGGCTGCGCGCAAGGCCGTACTATAGCCTCACTACGTCAGATGCAGCTAGCCATCTCCAACTTGAAATTTAACTAAGTTGAACCGTTAAAATCAAAATAAGAGATGAGATACCAGAACAATGTGTGAAAAACCTCCAACGGTGACGATTGAATTTGGTAAGTTCAATTTTTTTTTCCCTACTTATAGACCTTCAGTTCCAACTGTGGTAACTTCTTGCAAGAACTTCTTTCTGTCTTGAAGTTTCTCGGGCTCAACCAATGTTGATAGGAAAACTTGATTAAGTTAGCATCGATACTCTTAATTTTGGCTTTTAGTATTCATATATACAAGTGTGAGAACCCCGGGCCCATAGGCTAAGTTAAAAACATTTGAATTCCGAGTCGTTCAGCGAAATCAATAGAGTTTTTGAGTTTTTCTTTTTCTCTTTCATAAGCACCTTTGAGCGCTTTGAATTATACCCAATAAAATCTCTATAGTGTCTCATTTTAAAAAACAACCCCATTGATTGGCACTGGCATCGAGCACTGTGATCAGAGTGAACGTTCAAACCTCCAAATTTATATCACCTTGTTGCTCGCTAAAACCTTTAATATTATTCTTATTTTGTATTATTATTTGCTATATATTAACTGTGGTTCATATACTCCTTAGACGTTAGCAGCCAGCTAAGATCTCCGGGGGGCCTGAGTTCATTAGTGGTGCTGATTGTCTAAACAGCCTAAATGGCCTAGTATTTCAGTCACTAGCCTATTCCCACATCTGGTTATATAGGGCAGTAGCTACGTATTGCCAATGGGCAAGGCAAAAGCAGCAGCTTTTTTGGAAGCTGTTTCTGGTGACCATGGCAATATGAATGCAGCTGTGTGAATTTGAAGGCGGGAAAAGGAAGAGATTCACAACAAATTAGAAGAAAAATATAGGCCTTGAGAGATAGCAAAGATGAAAACAAAATCTTGCCCTTTGTACTATTTCTATCGGTACTGCACTGCGTTTGTAGCTTGGAATCGTATAGATTAGCTGGATTTGTACGTCGGCGCCGTGTAAATATTGGACGGCCGGTGTGTTTGGCCAGTCACGCATATTTCATTGTTATTATTTTTGTTATATATTGTATGTATCAACTAATTCTACATTCAGGCAGAGGCCTCAGCATCCAGCTAAGTTGCGAGGAACAAACGCCCATTCGGATAGAGTAGCCAGGATTTGAATAGCGGTTGCAACGACGCCGCCAAGAGATCTCTAAGAAATTGAAGCTCGTTAGTCGTGTTGTTTTGTTATTATTGTGTTGTACTAAAGCTATCGAATATTTTAGTAGCCAGCTACAATCTCTGCAGCTGTGAAGTTTGGTAGTGACTGTGATGGTCTAATTGGTTTACTTCTCCCCCCTCGAATTGGTTTTTTTGGGTTCTATCAAATTCAGCTGCTACATGTTTTACCAGAAAAAAATCTTAATTCTCGACCACGTTTACATGATAATACATGGCAAAAAAGCTAGCCCAGGGAACTAGCTTCCACTACATGTGGGCCTTGCCCCATTTTTGATGCTTTCTCCCGGATTTGCATTAGCTTTATTGCCCTCCTACCCTTGTCCTTTCAATACGTATTCATGTATTACTTTGCCTCTATTCTTGATTAATTAATTTGCGTCTCTAGGAATTTTGCGATTATCATCGATCGATGTCTAGCGCCAGTTGGATCTGATGTAGCAGTATCATGTTTTTTGTGGGCAATGTAGTGACTAGAAATACCTATAAGGGTGCAGGGCTTCTTGTCTGCAAGAAACACCATATAGACTAGCGATTGAAAAAAATCGATTAAAATCCGGGCCCTTGGATTGTATGTTACGGTTTGGAGCTATTCACTGCTTTATAGGTTCAGCTATCTAGTACTTCGATGTCTGCATACACATCCTTGTCGCTTTTGCATTCTGTGGGGGGTTTTGGGCTGTAATTAATATAGCGTCTGGCTACTTACATGGCTTGAAGAAGGCGAAGCCCAACAACTCCATGGATTCTTACAGCTCCTTTAAAAACGTGAAGGCGGACAAGTTTGGTTTACTGATTCAAGAAGTCAACGCCCGTTTTACTAGCTCTAGGATAAACGTGTTAGATTGGATTGAGAAGCGGACTATCTTCATCCATGGTTGGTGGTCCGACTTCGTTTGCAAGTAGATTAGGTTGGTCCAAAAAATCCTTCAATATTTGAAAAAACTCATCGACTCTACATCGCCTATATTGCTATCGTTAACAACTGTGAACCTTTTTTTATTTTTTGGATCGATTCTACTCCTTGTTAGCGGCTGGCTATCAATCTCTGTGAAGGACTTCAATACTCGAATTGAAAGGTTCGAAGCGGATAAATCTTAATACTACTGGTCGTAAATTCTTTAATCGTGGCACTGACAAATAATTGTTTATTGTAGCGCGTAATTAAGTGCCCTTTTTCTCTTCTTGGTTTCAAGAAAAACGAAGATTTGCTTGAGATTCACTAGGGTCTAAGGAGTGGTATTATCGAAGCTGATGTCGGCGGTGATGTCGGCATGGTGAGGATAAATAGAAAATGCTGTCTTAGTGAATGGTGATGAGCGTACCATTTCTTTTGACTTCCAGGAAGAGGCGACTGAATTCATCTAGAAAGGTAGAATAGGTCGAAATATTTCTCCAGGAACTTCAACTGGCATCTAGCAGCGAAATGCTTCTGCTCGTTGTTGCAATGCACTATTCTTTCATTTTTGCGCAAGGAGTTGCGAGTATACTTGCCCCTCAGTTTTTCAAAAATTGACGAAATGCTGGTAAACTGGAGATATTTTTAAAAGCCGGTGTTCCATTTTGAAAAGTCGCTTTCATGATGTGAAGAAGGAATGGTAGAAGGAAGAATTATGAAAGCGAAAAAAAAGAGTACATAATTTAACTCTCGAAATCAATGAAGATTGCTTCAAAATTTTACGTCAAATGTCGTTTGACTGATAGTCGTCTAGACAGTCTAGGCCATTTAGACAATCAGCACCACCGCCAATGGACTCGGGTCCCCCGGGTATCCTGGCTGGCTGCTAACGTCTATAGAGTACGTAAACCGCAGTTGACATATAACAAATAATAATAATAATAATAATACCAACCGTTTGATTTTTGCTATTGAAGAAGAGTATTTTCATGTATTGCGTTGTAACTCTTAACACCCATCTTTATAGGTCTTTCTGTACATACCATGTATGTAGGTCCACGCCGTTTTATAAAATCAATGAATATTATGAAAGGGAACAACTTCTAGTTCCTGTCAAGTGGACTTCTGGCTAGCATATACTCAACTATTTTCTTGATTTTACGTAAAAGTTTGATAGAGTGTGATTCGCTTAGATTTTTTTGGTAGAAGATAGTGCCGTATTTTTTTTTCTTTCTTTCTCATCATTTGCAACGGGCGGGCTCACCACATAAAGTCCTAAATCAACCAAAATTCTGCCGTGATGGCTGTATTGTGATTCAAAAGAGCTCTCTTGAGACAACTTCAAAGGTGTCCTTGCGCTTTCAGGTGCGCTGCTCAATAACCTCTCATTCATATACAGCCTGGCAACGACGGAGGCCATAGGCGAACATGTAAAGAGCGTTTTTTGTTTTTATACCGGCAACAAGGCTTTGAAAAATTCGAATACTACGTCTAAAAGTTCTTTCGGCAGCTATTATTGAGCATCGACAATATCTGGCGTAAAAGCTAAAAGCGAATTAAAGAAAGACTGCGTCAAAGGTGTTTCGTCAAAAGGTGTTTATACTCGCCGCACCGAGGGTGTATCAATTTCACGTTACGACAAGTTCTACACCAGAATAAATCGATGTCCTTGATTTGAAATAGACTTACACTTCGATTGTCATGTTTATTTTGTATCGTATATAGCAGTTCAAATTTCATTTACTGCTTCTGAGAACGAGAATTCAGCATGGCTGTTGAAAAATCTTGTTGAAGGTTTATTTCGGGCGAATAATCGGCGTATTTATTCATCACTATAAAATTGGACGACATGATTATTTTCTCGCATTTATTATTATCAATGTATATGAGTCTGAAACGAAGAAAAAAAAAATCAGGTAACATAAATTTCAGAAACGCGTCAGAAATTGTGAATAAAAGCCTGAGTGTTGAAAGCGCGTTGAGTGCAAAAAGTCCTATAGTAGTTGAAATACAGCACAAAATTTTGGAAAAAAATCACTGAGGGTGATGTAGATTATTCAGGCAAATATACATGCAGGGGGCAGTCTAGTATTTTCGTGAAATAGCTGGGCTCCTCTAGCTTGTTAAGAAGTAAACAGACCTAAATGTGAAGGGTTGAATTCATTCAGGATGAAGTAAAAGCCGACGATGCAATCCTGGAGTGAGTTGTGCATCTAATACTTGAATCTAATGGCCGCGCTTGCAGTAAATTAGGCGAAATGTCTATCTGATGCAAATCAAGCCGAGATCGATCTTTTTCCTTTATACACGTGTGTAGTGAAATAAGGTAACTAGTGAGCTCTAAAGCGAGTTAGTCTGTCATGAGTCGAGATGCGCGTATAAATTGAAGACAAAAAATGGTTTCTTCTGGCGATATGGCGTATTTGAAATTCCTGTTGAGGGTCAAAAGAAACCACTCAGAATACATGGTCTGAAGACCCGATTCTAGGTGCAGTAGGATTCACGCACAAAAATACCGAGACGGGCAGAAATAATGGGCATTGGACTAGCTTCACGAGTTGAAACTGTTGAACAGTTGTTTTTATTGCTCAGTGCGGTTTTGAGTGGAGCTCTAGAATCTTTTTTCAAAAAAAACGGACGGCGCGCAATAAGTGGATAATAGATGCTCCAATGACATTCCTTCTTGATTTTTTAATGTTCTTCTTGAGCTCATTGTTTTTACCTTTTACAAGCTCTTCAAGTTCTGGTCCCCAGACCCTTGATTTTATCTACTAGTCATTATTCAAAGCAGCAGCTTGTGCTTTGTAGCAGCGTCTTTATTATTCTTCTACATCCTCCGAAATTTTTACTTTTTTTTGCAGCGAACCAAAATCTCCTATAGATTGAATTTCGTGCCGCTAATGGTTTAACTGGCTTAGACATATGACATCTCCCCTCGAATTGAGTTTTCAGAGCCCTTCCTCTGAAGCCCGTGGACTGAAATGATTCACAGATATGCCAGTCAGTCTGCATAAGATTTGGCAAGAGGGCAATTGGATACCTCGCCTACTTCAAGACAATACTCTCAAACAAGGGATTTACGAGAAGGCAATCCTGTCAAGGTTTTAAGAACTCTCAAACAGTATCAACCAATGCGTAGAAGAGTAAGAAGAGTTTTCATAGACACCAGTTGACATGAATAATAACCTACAATTTGAAAAATACATCCACTACAGTATGTGTCTGGTTAATTAACTACACGAAATTCCATAGAAATTAAGGAGTTCTAAACTTGAGCTTCAAAAAGAGTGAGACAAACGAATGGATCCATAATCGTTGTAGAATGAACATCAATTCAAAGCTTTGGCATAATACTGGAGAGATGCAGACCGACATCAATTAATACTTACAAAATATTGAATTCAACAGAAGCCTTTGGAGGGCGCGATTGTGGATGGAAAAAAAATCATCCCAGCAAGACGCCCCGCCCCTTTCTACTCTGATCAGCACGCCTTTTACGTAAGGTGTAGTAGGAAAATATAGCGCTATTCATTGTGCAGTGAAGGCGTGGATTCTTCATTAATGTCGGTTTAAACCGCATATGTTTGCATGCATGCATAGGTGTACTAGCAACACCTGAAGGTATTGTTGATGAGCATTTTAACTTAACTGACAAAAATTGTTTGATTATTGATATTTGGAACACAGCGATGACCTGTGGCCTACACACTGACTTCACTGCTAAGTTCGATTTCAAGTTGTTAGACAAGTAGGAGAACGTCATTGCAGAGAAGACTCGCTGGAAGTTCTCGAAGTGAGGGAGAGGGAGAAGTTTAGAAAATACAGCGTTCTACCTCTTGGTACCCTTGTCTTCGCCCGGAGGCCTCACCGTAAAGAGGTCCATTGAGAACTACAAGGACCGCGTCCGACGTCGTCTGCGGAGGTCTCAGTAGTCTTTCTTTAAAAGAAGACTGGCGGGTCGGCCTGTGCGAAAGAACACCCGGAATCACTTTGTCACTAAAACGCCACCACAGGTTTCAGAGCAATGGCGCTCTGAAAATCCAATGCGAGGAGAGATATCATCTAAGCCAGCTAGACTATCAGCGGCAACTAACGAACTCCAATCCCTTGGAGATCTGAGCCGGATGGTAAAAAAATAATAGAAATTTTTGTTGATATAGAAGAAGAATAATAATATTTGTTGTAAATTCAAGACGTGAATTTGAAGGCAACTGAAGTATGTGCGACGTTGCAAAGACAGAAACTCCCACAGAATGCGCTGAATTCTCAATGCTCCACTTATCTTTTTTTATTTTCGTTTTCGTGGACGCGAGCACTTTTTTTTGGACCGCCTATTAAGTTCAAGAGACCGATGAGCTCAAATACTATGGACATGCATGTGTTATTTTATTTTTGAGAATCAGTATTTCATGAATCAATACTTGAAGGCATGGTTGCTTTTCTTATACGAGCTCAAGTGCTGCTCAAGTGCCAGCTTCAATTATTGGGGTGTAGCACTAAAGATCACTAACAAGACTCAACGTTGCTGACTCACTATCCTCTTGCATGCTTTTGTTGTTAGTTTGTAGTGACATTCAACTCCTCGATGCTTAATCTTTTTTCATTAATGAATTCTTCGACATTAAATTCTTGGTAAGGAATATACTACGTGTGAAGACTTCAGTTTCTATTCCGCATCTATTTGATGATTTTCTCTCTTAAATATAACACATGGTGACCCTATGTCATGTTCAAATGTTTTGCGTTATTATTATTATTATTTGTTCTATATCGCTATGATTCATGTACTCTTTAGACGTTAGCAGCCAGCTAAGATCCCCGGGAAACTTGAATTCCAGATGTCGTTAGTAGTGCTGATTGTCTAAACGGCATAGATGGTCTAGACATGTTCAAATGCTCAAAAGTTCAAATGTTACTAGTAGTTATGATGATTTCTTCGCCTGGGTTGTACGCACTCATCCACTGTATCAAGAAATGAAAATCTTGCGGCCTGCTGTCTCTCGTTAATTTTTCACAGCCAATTCAGCAGTGATCTGCGTAACCTCAACAGCTTGATTGTACACAATATTTGAATATTTTATGCCTATACGTCTTGAATATCAGCTTTTTTTAATCAAACACTGCAGCTTTATAAGTAGTGAGCTGAGATCATCTGGAAAATTCAAGGGCATTCGTTAGTAGCGTTGATGCTCTGACTGATGAAACCATTTTCCCTCACTGGGACCGTGTACTTTCAGAGGATTCTTCTCTGGTACGGGCCCCGTGGAATTTATGGTGACGTAATGATTACAGGCTTTCCCTAGCGCTGTAGCTCCGAGCTGCCAATCCTCAACCCCGCTCACCGGCTGCGTTGAGCAAATTTAAATGACAGACGAGTGGCTTGCAGTTCAACAGTTTTCTGTGCCTCGAATCTCCAAATAAAGAAAATTAGGTGATACATACTGGAAGCAACAACGTTGAACAGGAAAATCTTCGAGTCCGCGGACGCTATGAAACGTAGAAGTACATATTTAGGAGCTTCAAGTGCTCGTGTAGGCAGCATATGCAGAGGCCATCAACTTTTTATGGCGATAAAGCGGCAAAATGCCCTTAAACTGCAATAACTCATACAAAATAAGTGTGCCAAAAATACAGGTAATTTTCCAATGCTGGATTCATTGTAGATGAATTTTTAATTTCTCGCTTTCAATGTCTACAGATCCGTCACCTGTCTGACCGATTCAATGTTTAGGTCTGATTCCGAAAAACGTTAAAGCCTCTTTCCTAGACTAAAATTTGAGTTATTTGAAAGGGCTTTATAGTTAATCTCAAATGCTGTGTCCACTGGTGAGAATCTTTCATTCACTGTGTGAAGTTCGAAGATATTTCGGCATGTCATATCAGTACTAAACGGCATGTATGCAATTAGCTCTGTGAACTAGGCCATCCAACTGCTGCTTACTTGCCTTACCGGTTAGCTAAGTAGTTTGCATTCCGTACCGTTCATTAATATTATGTCCTGATGCACAACATTCCATTTATTTAGGTCTTCGCTGTTGTGCCTTCGAGATCTGCTATTTTTGCTGAGGAACGATAAGGCTGTATTCCTACTCGCCGAGATTTCTTTCCTTTCCTTAAGAGTCACTCTAGCATGCTCAGTGCTGTCGATCACCGCTGACACTAAAAAGGGTTTCACGACCTATTGCAATGCCTGATGCATGGGTGCACCTTCCTCATTGATGTTGACAAATCTCAATTTTTGTTCCGTTCAATTCTCAATATATGCTCATATATACCTTTCCCAGCTCTACAAGGCAATTCTAGGATAAATATAAAAAACCAGCATCAAACATACAGTATGCGGGAGTAGGACCTGGGGTAAGTGACCAAGAGTACTAATTAATAACTCAATTAACAAAAAATCAAAATACCCTCGGTGTCATGCACTCGCTTGCCGCAGTACAACATTGAATTGTGAAAATTTTGCAAAAACACTGGCGCTCATGTCCAATTGATCCGCGGAAGGATTCAAGAAGGTTCTGGCTGGGATTAATAATCATAATTTTGCAGATCTATCCTACGGCACCAATATTGTAGCACAGCAACATGGAAGGGCCTAGGCTTTTAGCTTTAAATTGAGGAAACACTACTCGAAATCTATCTGATGCTTGAATTTACATAATTTATGAATCAGATCACAGTCTACTTAAGTTTGTGCTGCCATGCGGACAAGCTAAGTACATCGTGATCAACATTCGAATGACATGACAAGAGTCTCGATAACGTATTGCAAGAGGCGTGTTAATTTTCTGAAGTATGTATTTTTGGACAACCATTCAATATTTAAATGCAGAGTAGCGGCTACGTGCATGACTCCTACGCGTAATATTTTATCGTGATGGATACCTTGAACTGAAACGTGGCCATGACATCAACAATAACAATGGAGCCCGCCGTTTCGATCGAGGATTCTATATATGATTATTTTTTTGAAGTTCGGTAGATGCATAAGGTTAACTATATATTGATTTTTGAGTTCGATACCGTTGACTTCTAAATGTGGGAAACTGAAACAAGTGGCCGGTAATATAGAACTTTATGGACTTACGACCAGTACATAATTTTTCAAGTTCATTAATGAAAAACGACCAGATTTACGTCAAGGCTTTCAATGTAGCTAGGCGACATTTTTATTATTATTATTATTCGTTATATGTCAACTGCGGTTTACGTACTCTATATTTTCAATTACTGTTGTAGCAACCCGATTTTAATCTGTTAGTTGAAGTTCCGGATCGATATTTATGTTGCCAGCTTTGAATAACACTCCAAAATAATCACGGGAATCTTAGCTAGGTACTAACGTCTGAGAAGTATAAGAACATGGTTGACACCAGTTGACATGTATAATAAGAATAATAATAAAAAAAATAATAGTAGTGCCCTCTGATTTCTCATACCTATTTTGCACCCTCGCAAGACTCAGGTGCTCTCACGATTGTGCTCGAGATCTCGCAACATTAAACGTCAACGGTGTTGGAGTATGAAAAAATTATTCTAACCCATAATCCACTGTTTTTCAATTTTTCATCCATCTCTAGTATTATTATCTCTAGTACCATTCAACTGGTTTGCCGCGCGTTTGATGATTGATAACTCAACCGTTACGCGTATTGCTTGATAGGCCAGTTTCTTCCCCGTTTCTTATATTCCTCGGTCGCTGAACTCCGATGTAGACTCAAGTCCTTACCTATAGTGCATATGCCTTCCTATCCATACTGGTAAACTTTGAATTCAAGAGCATGCAAACTATAGCTAGCTCCGACTTCTAATGTTGTATTGGATCCGAGTCCTTCATACATATGGTATCAGGCGCTAGTACTGTTTTGGATATGTGCTTCGCCTGTCACCACATTTCGGGTACGCACATGATTGTAGAGATTATTCCCTAAAGAGGATTTATGCATCAAGGCTTCTCAATGCGGAAACCACAACATTCAAATGTTGCAAATGGCGCCTCCACAGTACTGGAGCGCTGTGCGCATGAGCATCAAGATTTCGATCGATCATATTAATTCTGAGGGCGAATTTTCGCCTTTCACATCGCAGCCAGTTTGCAACCAGCATTTGAATGGTTTATGAATCCCTCAGCGCTATATTTCAGAGGACCACACTTCACTACCAAGATTGCTGGTGCGGTATTAGATTTCGCGTTGATGCGTATAAAGTTAGAAATTTAAAAGTTTTTACCATATACAAAAGGTATGTAAACGCGATTTGAAAAAACCCTTCTTCAGATAATATTGCCATCTGTAGTGTCCATTTGTACACACTGTACTTATATCAACGTGGACACCGGATTTTACATATTCCAGTGTGACATTATTTACCCGCGCGATAAGGGTCAAAGATCTCGAACCCCGGGCGGCCGCAGGAGATTCAGCATGAATCAATGACTTGCCTGTACTTGTCAACTTAGAGCCCTAGCTTCATTGCAAATAGTAGTTTTAGACGTCTGGCAATTTTCGAGCTTCCCTGTTACTATTTACTAATGTGAGATTAGCCGTCAATATTGATATACAGCCCGTCTTATATAGTATATCACCAACTGTATTAGCTGCAAATACAAGGAATACATCCCAAAACACGCTCGCTCTCTTTACGACACTTTTATGCATGTTTGATGTCTAATTGCGCCATTAAATACTAGATGCCGCTCATTTATAGGTTTAGCATGTAATACCTGATTCGCTACGACTCTTTCTGTTGGTGACAGAATTTCTATTATGAATACTGGCAACACACTCTATTGGTACTTTCTTCGTTATTTTATTATTATTATTTGTTATATGTCAACTGCGGTTTACGTACTCTATTTAGTCCTCTAAGGGCTTTATTTTTTGGGTAATGAAGTTCAAGTGGCCATTTGGAAGTATTTTATGTAATCCTGGTGACCAAGGAGTGTCGGTGATCAGACTTTTCTCACATACCACCACGTTGATTTTTTTCTGACAATAAATACATTATGCGCATTTTTACTAGAGCTACTTTTTTGCCCCTGTTCTTTGTATAAATGAAGCAGTGTTATGTTATCTTGCGTATCTTGTGCGAATAACAAATAACGCTCATGTCAGCTTGGAAGCAAGTTCGACGTTCAATGCTATTGATACCGCAAACTCTTCTTGGCAAGGCAAATCTGATAAATAAAGCAGTGAAAGCTGGTCAAGAGCATCTAAGATATCGATGAAGATTGTGATAACAAATAAGTCGACCTCAGCATATATCAGAGCCAGTTAAGAACGCAAAAAGTCCCGTTGTCAAGTTTTTCGGCACTTTTACCTGAGTATAGCTTTTGGCCTCCAAACCTCAAAGGTTTTTCAACGTCACAATAACGCTATCGGAACATTCGAAATGTATCGAACGAAGATATGCCAGGCAGCAAAGTTAACAATGCTTATAGACATGCCAGGAATAATAGAAAGGGTTTTTTATAGTCAGGAAATAGCTGAATGAATGCATTTCGGTTCGAGGGCATTGTTTTCAAGACTATCTAGGCCATTTAGATAATCAGCACCACTAACAAACTCCGGTCTCATAGGGATCTTAGATGGCTGCTAACGTCTAAGGAGTATATGAACCATAGTTGAATATAACAAGAATAATAATGATAATAATTCTCAAAATATTGGTTCATGCCCTACTTTATGCGTTTATTTTTGTCCTAGGAGTGTCATTTAAACGGGGCATTGTTAGGGGATATATCTACTCAAATAGCGACACACCTAAGCTATAAAAATTTTGTATTCAACTAGCTCCTTCTTTTGATAATTATCTAGATATAGTTCATACTTAGATATTTAATCATACTAGAAGCATTCTGTACATAGCTCAGAAATCTAGAGTTTGAACTTTTTGCGTTGATAAAGCAGAGATCGTATTCATACTTTATTTCAGCTAATGAAACCAGAGCGGTACTGCAACGAGTAGTCTAGGAAATTAATATGGGTAAATAAAAAAATCGGTCTAATCCGAGATGACCATTTATTGGAAGCCACGCGATTCAGAGGGAGCAAAGAACTGACTTACAACTAAAAGTGATCGAAACGCGTTTGAAAATTGACTTTATTATAGAGCCAGTAATTTTCTGAAAGTTAATCCAAAGATTATGGAGCAGAGCTGATCACAATGGAGTGGCTGGGATTCAACGAGATTGATCAGCTTTTGGACTGGGCCCCTGATTTACCTGGATAAAATCTAACTGAGCACTTGAAGTTTCGAAATGAAGCTTCTACAAAACCCTTGCCTCTTCCTTAGCTAATTGCTAAGTGACAAGACAACAGAATTCAAGATACGGGCTCAAAGTGTGTGAGGGGCTAACCCTCATAGTCAGATTCGAATGGAGTCACTCCCAACCTGCTTACGCGCGGTTATCGATTCCCGTGCTTCGTACAAAAAACCTGCTACCAGAGAACTATTTATATACAACAGCTTCTAAATTAGATGATTTTTAGTGGTGTAATCCAAGCGAAGTAGTAGAAAGGCGTGTAAAGTTGGTGACTGTAGTTTGAAGCAAAAATGCTGAAAAGTGTTGGTGTTGCAAAACTTGATTAGCTAAATATACACCTGGCAAAGATGGCCAATCATGAAGTGTTTATCAGCATTTGTCTGCTCTTAAATGGGGCGGATGAAAAAGTTAATTTATTGTATTGACCAATCACATGCCAAGATACAAGACTAAGCTGCCGAAAAAAGAATTAAAGGATTAACTGTATGCATCAAGCTTAAAGTATTACGTTTACTTGCCATCGGAAACACTTGAGAGTTGTGAAAATATTTTAACCGTCCCCATGCTACTTTTTTTTCTTTAACGGTGAAGTCGCGTACAAATTGTGCAATGCGATTAACCAGTTTAGCGCGGATTTAGATATGTAAACACACAGATATGGATCACGTGAAATGTTTGAAGTGAACGTTGAGATGTATACAAATCGTTGGCAGTGCATTTTAGGCAAAGATATTGTAAGATAAAGATAAACAACCCCGCTTCTGAGACTGTTAAACATCAATTGATGTCAGATAGTACGCGTATACATCTACGGAGTATATAGAAGTTTAGGATGCTATTTCAATGTGCCCAGATGAGTATCAAAATTGCTATCTTGATTTCAAGGAGAATAAATTTTGGAAGAAAACCTTTAGCGCATGGGGTGCTTTTCATGTTTATGGACATTACAGACTCAGCAGTATCATATAGGCGATACAATAACCAGATTAATAACCTCTCGTGCAGGTGGACTGACATTGATTATTGCTTGCTAGAAATTCACATACGCGTGGCTCCAGTATAAAAGACTTGAAAGAAACTACATGTAGCTATCACATGTTTTCAATGGACCGAAAGAATAGACATTTGCCAGCGCACCATCCGCACGATATTCAGTTCTTTTTCTTTTCACACGTAATTTCGTTACTCATGTGCAAATCGGCTTGTATCAAGCGACTTCTAGCTCCCTATGCCTTTCATCATGGCTTTTTCTGTCTGAGCTTTAATTTTCTGGTTATCTAAATTTATCTGTCTGAATATTAGACTATGTAAGCAGTGTGTACTGTTGATTGATTAGCTATTGTTTAATGTCCTGCCATGTATTGAAAAATTCGTTGAATTGCCACGATCATATTGCTTGACCTCGCTTGTGGGTATGTAAAGAAAATTCTGGGATCGGGCCATCTAGGTAGGTTGCCATCAGCTTTCATCTTGCTCCTACTTCAATTTACTTGACGATTTGAGGGCGTACATTCTCATGTTAGCTTTTTGATAGATTTCTGCTTCTTGCTTCTATCACCGCATGATATGTATACCTTTGGCTAGTATTTGAATTTCATAGTCTTTTTTTTTACTACAGGCACTTGGCACTTGACTATTTTATTTTGTTACGGTCATTGATTGCATGAAGTAAAAATAAGGGCTGAATGCCATATTGTGAAATGGGTCAAGTGTAAAGACCTAAATTAGCCATTTGAATTGAGTTCCAATATACTGCAACATGTCCTCGAGGAATGCAACTGTGTACGCTTGCAAAGAGTAAAATTCTCATTACCTTATTATTGGGCGCATGTGCAACAAGGTGGCAAAGCAGAGGGCATATACATTTGATACTTACTATCTTATATGTGTTGGGAGCCAGATCCATATGTGCAATATTAGATAGCAATCCAGAGAGAGTATGCACATGCACTGAAAGCCTGAAGCTATAGAACATATGGCGGCAATGGAAAAAAAGATGGTGTAATGTATCAATAAATTTTGGCTTTCTGCAAACTCAACATTGCTATTATTTCTTCCATGCTCTCTGCTCACAATAACCAGAGTCCCAAGGGCCCGGTGTCCTAGTCATTTTTTCTACATTTTTCCAGGGCAAGTTTAACCTCTTTTAACATCGAAAATGGGTGCTCAACCTTCAAGTTTCCGGGAAAGTCAAAGTTCAAATAAAAGAGCACTTGAGTTTTTGTTGGTTTAGTGGCAACTACTAGTGGACTCAAGAGTCTCCCTTTTTTCTCTTCGCTTTGAGACGTTAACAATTGTTAAATGTCTGTGCCTATAGGCTGGACATGTACAGCTCTACACTCAAATCCCAGTAATAACACCTCATCGTTAATCTACAAACCACACGTTAACATCTTGAGCTTTGCTAAAGAAATAGTATTCTAAGCTTGGCTAGTTCAGTTGAACATATTTTAACTCGCTGCTAAGACTGCTGGTGTAATACCAAACATTTGAAATTAGTTCATATGCAGAAGTATACGATGACGAAGATGATGATATATCAAATGTCTCGTTTAGATAGCACAACTAGAAACGAAGAGGATACAAATACTTGAACGGTAAGACGATGATAAGCTCCAAAACAGTTGAAATATAGGAATAGAAAAATTTTGGATTTGAACTAACTAGCATATTGCATCTCAGCAACGAAGGCCTTCACCATGTTCTCTGCATCATTCTCAGTATTTATGCGATTAATGCTACCCTCGTCTCAGATACACTGGAGTGAGATGAAAACAAAATAAAAATCTAGGTTGCAAGTAGACGGTAACTATTGACCGGTAGAGGTTACGCCTAGAATGAGCTTTTCGTTTACGCCTAGAATGAGCTTTTCGTTTACGCCTATACAAAAAAAAAATCTGAGGTCATTGATTTTTGGTAACTATGACTAACATCTACATCGGCAACACCCAAGCTGCAACAACGTTTTTAAATGTTGACATCAACTTAGACCTTAAGTAAGGGAGTCTTCATTGTTAGCTAGAAAAAATAAGAGCTATTACTTATCAATATCGCATATTTGTGCCGAGTCATTCAGTTTGGAGCAGATTTCAGGACAAAAATTGTAGTAGTAATCATTTCCCCCACAAAAACTTTTTGAAGAGTGCAGAAATTGCCATAGGCCTGAAATTTACTGGGTAAATGTAGCATTATTACATCAGCACCACGCAAAAAAAATCGGAGGCCGACTTCAATATTTTGTAGGGAAGTTACAACAGATTGATCTACTCGTGAGTATGCATAGTCGATATCGATGACTTTTGTGGCCCCAAAGGTGAACAAACACATAATGATACAATACCCCTGAAGAACGTAGCTATGTAAACATTGAAACTTCTAGAAGTTCTGTTTACACTTCTCTAGAAAAAGAAGAACCATCTTGACTTCGCAAAATAACACCGAGAGTGAGACTAATGAAAGATGTATTTTCAGTGATGAAACTAGTATATCAAATATGGAATGCCTAACGGGAGAAATATCATCGCAAGAGGCCGATAGTGCTAGGAAGAGATAAGATAATTACGCTTTATATCCACAATTTAAACATACATTGGGGGATGTCACTTCAGGGTTTAGGAGACTTCTTTCCAATCATGCAAAATCTCAGCTGATGCGCTCCTTTGGATGAATACAGACTCGGAACTCTCGAACAAGATCAATTCCTGTGGTTTGGCAGTTTCTTTATCAGATTAATTATTGGTATCGCGAATGAAGGATATTATTATGCTGTTGTTCAATAGTACGTACAGTATTTTTCTATAAGTCAAGGTCTCTAGGTTTTTGTTGAGTGTCTTACTGATTTTTTGGCTTCAGTGGGGCGATGATGTGCCCACGGCATAAATGATGGCTTTGAGTCATGAAGGCGTATTGGCCACCTAATTCTTTGGAGATGAGCCCCATTGAGAAAGCTTGGATTTATCTAAAGAGGAAATTTATTAAGCAACCTCCTGAGATGCTTGAGCCGGTGATACTACTTCTGTCAAACATTAAGTGGAACTTGCAGATGTTCTCCGGGAGTTATGGGACGAAACATTTTTCAGCCTTTGGAGCTTCGCTTCAAAGATAACCGGAGTGGTGATAGCTAAATGTGGTCATACTCATAATTAATCTGCATCATCGAAAAGATCTATTTTACCTGAGTTCAAAGTATGTGATTTGTTTCCTAAAAGCATAAGGCATGCTCAAGGTATGGCGCTTTTAATTGTGAAGAAAAAGAATTGGGAGAAACCGACACACGGTTCCAAATTTAGTGGCAGGCACTAGTGTACGGTACATGTATATGCACCTTCAAGTAATTTATAAAAGAAAAAAAATAAAAGAAAAAAAAATAAAAGAAAAAAAAAGAAATAGAAAAAAAAGAATAAATGACGTCTTCAAGTTGGCTGTAAAAACAATTAGATCGAGGATTCAAACGCTGCGATTGATATGAGTGGTAACTAGACACGTACGAAAAAGTTGTCACAGAGAAGACCTTCTGAGAATATTCAAAGCGAAGGAGAGGAGAAACAGCTTTTTTGTAGACAAATTCTATCCCTTGGTGTTTTTCGCCAAGAGGCCTCGTGGCAAAGAGTCCACAGAAAATCACAAGGCTCTGTCCGCCGTCGACTGCGAAAGCCTCACTAGTTTTTACTCGAAAAAAGGTTGACGGCCCGGCTTGCGAGATAGGGTTCGGAGCCACTACGTCACCAACACTGAGAGTGCTACGGCCAGCCGGGCCGGTTTCAGAGGAAGGGTCCTTTGAAACCCCGTGCACTTCGAAGGGGCAAGTATCAGCGCTAATAACAAACTCCAATCACTTTGAGGTTTCGGCTGAATGCTGAAACGCGTCTGATCGATTAAATAGCAATAATAAAAGCATAAATAATAATGATAGTAGTAAGGATAATAATAATAATTGATCGATATTGATCCTTCTAAAATTTCTCGTCATTTTTGTATACTACTATGTATGGCATTCAAATTTGGAAAAAAAAGTGAAAACGAAAAAGTAAATAAGGTTCTATAACGTTTTATGCATGACTTCCAACAACCCTCCAATATTTTTTTTCCTTTTTAGCTATAGCAGTAAAGTTTATTTTAATTTTTTCTTGAAATACCAACATTCCTTCGATATTTTTGAATTCCTATTTATTTTATTATTGCTCTTTTTAAATATATCACCAAAACTTTGTATTCCGTAAAACGCGTTTTAAGTTGCCAGCTAAGTCTTCAGTTTTAACTTTTGAAATGCAAAGTAGCCTTATTTTTACGTAATTTTTACTTTATATACATAGTTACATGTATACGTATTAAGCAACTATAAACACAAAGGGTAGTAATATTTATACCACGGATCCGAGCGTGGGTCGATTAAAGAGAAAAAAGTAACGAGCGCTAGAAATTTACTATACATGATTTTCTCGTTTCCATACTAGTGCACGCATGCACGAGCAACCTTCAAAGGCTGGAATGCTAAAACTGCTAGTGCACGCAGTATTAAATCTCAGTTAGCAATTGATTTCATGAAAATGAAGTATTGAAGTAACTTGGAAAATAATGTTGAGTTGAAAGCACTCCAAGGTCCAAATGCTGTTATAAGCTACATATATAGTGCTGAAATGCATGTATAATAATAATATGTATACGTAAAAGAAATTGAAGGTCGCCCTACATAAATTTATGTAGCTTTTGAACGTATACTGTATAATAATAATAATACTGTAATGCTCGCCATATTCAAACATGGAATGCATGCTGTTGTGGAAAAGAAATATATTTTAAAAAAGCCCCATCTATTTGCTGATATCCTTTCGCATAATGCAACACATGGACAGCTGAGTTCAAACTTTCTATAGTCTAGATTGTACTACATGTATTTCAGAGCTCAAATTAATGCTGGTATCACGCATTTTCATCCTACTTACATGTACATGTATGTACTCTTTTTTTCATGTTGTTTGTAGAGGCTGAGAAGACTGTTGGTAAAGGTTTGAGGTTTGCTAGTTATGTATACAGGCTGGCCTGGTAATAAGCGAGTACCAATACTCTATTAAGTTCAGACTTATTTTGTTTTGCTCATTGAATTCAGCTGCTAGATACGTGTCTGTAAGTACTGATAGTGGCAAGTTAACACAGTTTTTACCAACTTGAAATTCATTGCGAGATACTATCGCACTTCAAAATTGAATTGGCAAATTTGTTTTTTTTTGCTGATTTTAAATATTTTTTGTAGTAATTAACTTGAATGTACGCTATGCCTACGCTTATACTACTAGCCTAGCTAGGTCTTAGGCTGCCCTACCTAAACCTTTTCATGGGTATACATACATGTACTTTTACATACATGTACTTTTACGCATGATCACATCGATCGCTATACAGCTGTTGATAATTAACTACATGTACATGTACGTATATACCCAGATGTATTCATTGTAACTGGTCTGGAATTTCAATGCAATATTTCCAAAACTTGAGGTGTATTCTGAAAGCAGGCATCAACTACAAGCTCACAGATACATATATAAGTCTTGGAAATTTCCCACGCTTGAGACCCTGGGACAAAATATTATCTATAGCAGAGCTCGAATGTAGAATATGAAAGTGCCATTTGCTTACTTTTTTCAATGTTTTCCTACATACACTGTATGTATACATGTATATATATGGGAACTTTTGGATGCACGTGTACCGATTGACTGTGCGCACATTGATCATGTATACTATAAGCACTACACATGGTATATTTTTGAAATTTGTAATAATCCGCAATGATAGCCCCCCACAAAGATAGTGAACAATTAAGCTCACAGTGTATGAACCCTAGACTTATTGCGCCAAGCTCAAAAACGCAATGGGGTCGTACTTTCTTTATTCTTGTATTCTTTCTTTTTTCTTCTACATACATTTCTTATTTCTCCTCCTTTTGGACAGGGCTTTCTTTGTGAAAAAAGACACATACACCACGCATATATAATCGAAGAATTCCTGAAAAAAATTTGAATTTTCTTTCTTGTTTTTTATTTTGAAAAGCAGTAAAATCGAAACTGTTCAGTCCCTACATCGGCAATGGATTTACACAACATCTTGAACAGTGGTATCGACAAGTCGCCAGCACCAGCCAAAAGCCCATTCATTGGTAGCCCTAGTCGAGATCATTCACCCTCTAGCCACTACCCTACTTTACCAGACCCTCAAATATACCCAAGGACTTTTGCGTACTCCCATATTCACGGCACAGATGCTTATTCCATCTTCTCACAATACAACAAACAAATCCCAGCTCATCAGGTTTTAAGCACTGATTGTGAACCTCGCCACCAAATAAACATTCCCGAAGCTACGATCAAAACGTGTCCCTTTCCGAGCGTCGAGCTCAATAACAGCATCCCCACTCAAAATGAAAAAACCAGTAATATGGTAGGGTCGAAATCTGAAGACTTGTCAAAACAATATACAGTACCACCGGTTCGAAACGGATCGACATCTTCCGTGACATCAACATCTTCCGTGACCTCGGATAAAGACAAGGCTCGACAGCCTATTGCATTTTCTTCGACAATTCAATACAACGGAGAAACTACCTCTTTCACGCGTTCCTCTAAAAGGAAAAGCTCTGGATCTTCAGATACTGGAGACGAAAACGAAGAATCCACCGACGGTACTGAAGAAAGGAGGAACTCGAGAAGGACAAAGTCACACCGTCGAATCAAAAGATCGAAAGCACCAAATTCGGCTTGGTCTCAAGAAGAGGATAGCAAACTTGTAAGCAACAGCACTAAACTATTATTGAGCTTTTTTTTAACTAACAACCAGATTGAAATTATACTCGCAACTCTTCCAAAGCAGGATTATGAAACCTACGCTAGAATGCTCAACAAAAGAGACGGGCAGAGTGTACGATATCGCTGGAAGGTTATCCTTCGACGAGTCAAAGGTAGGTGCTATAAATGTCTTTTTGAACTCCGATCGTGCTAATCTGTTATTTAGAAGCGCAAAAGAGACCTCAGTAGGTCTAAAATTCGCTCAATTCGATGAAAAGTTATGAAGCTGTTTTATGGATGTTTTCCTTTCATACTGGTGTTTTGATTTTTGATTTCCCATGCCCGTCTACTATCTAATTCATTGCAAATCTTTCCCATATCTGCGTAATCCAATAATTCTTGGAAAATGCTCCTACTGCTTCTCGTATTCAAAGGCATTTACTTGCTAATATAGTTTTCGATTTGTCCTGCTAGAAATCTCAGCCTGATGGCACGACCAACTTGCAAAGACCACAAAGTTGTACGTTCATTCACCAAATTCATGAGAAATCTTATTATTGCATACCACCGTTTCAACTGAGTCATGTATACTACTAACTTTGCGGGGAGGGTATTCAGATGTGTTTGTGCAGTCACAGGCGTTGGTGCCAAATAAATTTGTTTTGTGCGGCTCATAATTAGACTTGCTCCAAGGCAGACAAACTAATATGCTTTTTATGGTAGTTCATGTTTTCAGGTTTTGCATAGGAAATACATGCAACATGCTACTCTCAGGCCTATATCATACATTGTCTAGCCTAGAGATCGTGGTGCAAAAAATTTATGTTACGATATCATAGCTTCTGAGTATAAATTGCAATGGCCGTGTGGGACGAATTCTCGCTACATAACCAATATACTCTTTCCAAAGTCCGATGTTCATGATTCTCAATTAATGCTGTACCCAGCGTGTGAAGAAAAAAAAGAAATAGTGCCAATTGGAATTGCAAAAGTTCCTAATATGTTCATCATATACGTGTGTACAATGTATACAGGTACAGGTATGTAACGCATTGGTGTGAGTTCGGCTAAAATTACTAATGACTTTATCATCTATGTAACTCTTCGACGTGAGTCCAGCTAATGCATGCAAGTTCCGTTTGTTGCCATCAATCTCAAGGCGCGCTCAGGTCTTATCCTTGATTGCAAAGGTTTTTTTAGCCGAGTGTTCTTTGTTCTTTTCAGATAGGGATTAGTCCGATCTGACGCGTTATAACCAACTTAAACCCCTACAGTTCTGGGTATGATGAGATATTGTATGTCTTTTGGCGCTACTATAGTTACTGGCATTAATTCTCATCCATATTGTTCCGAGGAAAGATCAGTCATACACTAGGTCCACATACCATGATCCTAGGTCAAGTTGTTAGTGAACCGTATTGGCAATTGGCTTTTGCTCCATAATTAGAATCGGCTACTGTACTACATTCTTCCGTAATCACAATTCTAATAAAATATTAACCGCAATTCCTTTTTGAGCTAAACAGGTTGTCAGTGTTGATCCAAATTCAACTTTAAAACCAATATACCTAACATCTAAGAGTCAAGGGAATAGAAAAAAATGTTGGCAAAATGTGTAAAAACAATTGAGACTTACGTGTATGAAATAACTGACTTGAAATGAATGTGCTGGAAGAGAGATGAACATTAGTACTTAAGATCACATTGGATCATTTGCAACAATTGTGTGGGAAAAATATAGAAATAATTAGAGGGCTCGCTCAAATATAAGGATACCAACTGTTGGCTCAAAAGCGAGTATTACGCAGTAAATGCGCAATTGTTCTCAGCAACACAACCAATTGAATTTGTCAAATCACTGTGCTTGAGAACTGCATGACGATGTATGAAAACTACATTAGTACACCCATTCGGATCATTTCCAATGTCTGGAGGTAATTCCGTGGTGTTCGAATCCATGACTTCACATACATGTATATTATAAAAGAAAATCATCTCTGAGACGGAGTTGAGTACTCCATATTGCACCGATTTCCAGTTTGCTGGTTTGTGGTTTGTACTATGCCTAATGCGTCGATGGTGATATCTTCATTCCCTAGTGCATGTGTGTACAGTATACCGGGCAGGGGTCGAGTGTTAACTATATCCATTAATTCTGTATACTTCTGCTTCCGCTACGGCAATATCTTGTTTCTTCTTTTCAGACCGGTTATAAGTCCTCAATATCGATCGTTGCAATCAAAGCTTGCAGCCATGCCTTTTTGTTTTCTAGCTAGGTTTAGCTTAGTCCAAGTGAACTATCTAGTCATAAAATAAAAACGATACTAAGGTAATTATATAACCAAATTAGGTAATTTAGGAAGCTAACAAATAAAGGTGTTCATTGAACGGCTTCAATACATGTAATTCAAGTAGGCAATTTGCCAAACCAATAATTCAGATCGGGGCAAGTAGACATAAAAGAACTGAACTAGTAGCTCATGGTAAAAATACAAATCAAGTATGGAGAATATTTAGCAAAGCAATAACACCAACAAAGAATTGGAAAGTTTGCTAATAGTGCAAGATTCGAAGGATACAAGGACATTGACTACTGAGATGAAGACAATCCAAAGGTCACAAAAAGAGCATTGTAAGACGCTGTCCAGACAGGTAATAAGGATGATGATAACGCAAGGAAAAAATCGGGTTGTTCAAAATTTCACTAGAATTACCACATCTAGATAAACAAATGAATACATAAATTTGTATTTTTGTAACGCAGTCATACACCACTTTAAATGAAATTGCGCTAATGACGATGATAATGATATATTTGTTTATATTCTCTTTTAGGCTATACTACTGGAGATTTTATAGCTGTGTGAATTTAAGGTCAGACTGAATCAATACTCGCCTGATACGGACATGCCCATGCAGACATGTTCTAGCTTAGGAGATTTGCTGTTATATATATTGCGATGAGATTGGTTTATTCACTAAGTGTTTGAAAATATTCCATACACCGGCACCAAATGTTTTAGTAACCTCTTAATAACGCTTTCCAATAGTTATCAACAGGTTATTTAAAACGTCTTACCTTAGGTTTAATAAAAACATTACACATCTAGTAGTATCATATAAAATAACAGGTCTATCATTATCAAACGTTTCAATACTGTTACAGAAGCGACAAGACGTTTGTGTTTAAAGATGAAAAATAAAGCATATATGAATTAAAACTTTTAAAGTAAATGTCGAAGCAAATTTCATAATAAAACCCCTTGGACTATCTGAAATAAAGGTTTATTCATTATTGTGTTGGGATATTATTGATTGATTGATTGATTGTGTTGGGATATCATCAAGGTACGCAGGTTGCACTGATCTAATGAAATCCTAAAGATAGTGCCGCAGACTCATCCAAGTAATTGAACACTTCAAGTCAATGAACGTAGATGGTGTGTGTTAGATCTAAAGGACGAAGTCAGTAGCTAGTTTTGGTAGGCTGTCTAGTAATGAAGTAGTTCTAGTAGAGCACAAAAGGCCAGATCAAGAGATTAGAGACAAACGAAGTGAAGGAAGAAAGGAATGGAAGATTGCTATCGTAGATTCTTGGAGTCGTTGTGCAACTATACCTTGGTTTCATTTCGGGAGATGTTGTAAGGCAAGGTAAAATGAAGAAGCGCACAAAACTCAATTTT